>CAEFZP010002348.1:30000-92500 GCA_903064625.1 Mallotus villosus | reverse complement strand
ATCCAGCCTGACAAACTTGGAGATGGTTTACTGTTCCAACACAGAGCTGTACGTGGGCCATGTGTGGGATTAGGTAAAGCAAAACTGTTTTGTTTACTCTGATCTCTTTATGTTCAACTTTGAAGTGTAGAAAAAAGAGAGAAGAGAAACTAAATGGACGAAACAAGGTCAAAAAGCCTGATAATAGCTCTGATAATCACTGACGCACTAAACAAGAAATCTACTGCGGACATCTGGAACGTGAATATCAGATAACAATAGCACAACAACGTTTGCAAACAACGTTGATATCTGTAAGTGGTGGTACATGGGAGGTCAATTCCTCATCAGAATACGAGAGAACATACTGTAACCACTATCACGCTTATCTGCCTGCACACTGGTACACACACACAAACAAACAAACTCTCTCTCACACACACACACACACACACACACACACACACACACACAGTCCTGGGTGTATGGTGGTGATTTCTGCCAGGCTTGTACATGGAGCCTGAGAGAGTAGGAGTGACTGGGGATGAGAGGAGAGAGAGACCAGAGAGCCCAAAAAAAACTCTTCCGAACAGCAGCATTATTAAAACCGCCTCAAACTTGATCTTTGACATTTGTATTTCTACCTTGTTGGAGTCATTGGAATGATGTCTGAGTTTGAGCAGTGTGGGGGGGTGTACCTGTTGAGTTTGAAGTCAGGTGTGAAGATGAGTTTTCCAGGGTGATCTACAGATCTCCACATCAAGCCCAACATCAGAACCTCCAGCCAGCAGCACTCCAGCAAGTGTACCTGGTCAGCCAGACTCAGCTCCACAAAGCCTTCAGCACACACACACACACACATAGACACACACACACACACATAGACACACGCATAGACACACACACACATAGACACACACATAGACACACACATAGACACACACACACACACACACATAGACACACACACATAGACACACGCATAGACACACACACACACACACACACACACACACACACACACACACACACACACACACACACCACACACACACACCACACACACACACACACATAGACACACACACACACATAGACACGTTGAGTGAGGATGAGGACAGCTGGAGGAGGTGCTGAGTAGCACACAGACGTTCATCTCACCAGGGATCTTCTTGGCCCAGCTGATCATGAGCACCAGCTCCTTGTCGGCCAGGTTGGTGAGTGACATCATCATGCTGGCCTCTGTGAAGGGCTTCTTCATGTCCTCCATGAGGTAGATCTCCGGGGGCTCCGCCTCGATGATGCAGGAGATGAGCTGCTGTGGGCTCAGGGCCGAGGGTTGGCCCTCCATCTGGGACAGGGGGCCCTTCAGGACCCTGGGGGCCTGGGAGCCCAGCCCCTACGCCCACCATCCCAGCTGAGGAGTCCCTTAGCTGGGGCACACGCCGATGCCTTGCCCCTCGATAGCTGCAGCGGTCACGCCTCACTCCTGGAACGGGATACAAGCACGTAGGCCTCAGAGATGAGAAATCGATTCGATTTGGTCTAATAGGGGTCTGTTATTAGACTGTTGCCTCACAGGTCGTTGGCAGCTTTTGAAGGTACGGAACAGCGGGGGTAACGCGTGGATATGGGAGTCAGGTGGCTGAGCGGTTAGGGAGTCAGGCTAGTAATCAGAAGGTTACCGGTTCGAATCCCGGCCCTGCAAAATCACGTTGTGTCCTTGGGCAAGGCCACCCTACTTGCCTCGGGGGGGAATGTCCCTGTACTTACTGTAAGTCGCTCTGGATAAGAGCATCTGCTAAATGACTACATGTAATGTAATGTAATGTATGATGTAGAGGGCAGCTCACCACACTTCCTCATCCCTACTTCGTAGCACTTCCTTAGGCGGCAGGCCTGGCAGCTTTTACGTCGGTTCTTGTCGATGGTGCACTGGTTGGTTGCTGGGCAGATGTAGTCATTGTGCCCTATCGGTCAAAAGCAAGTCAGTCAGACAGACTGCACACATACATTAGAACTCTATCATCTCTGTTGACCTAATGTAGATAATAAGGCATTTCAAAATAAGGCCCTCTTTGGAGTGCTCCAGCAGGTGAACACAGTCATGAAAACAGGAGCTGATTCTCAGTCGAGAACAGAGTGAAAAACACTGCCGGTTCTGAGGGAGCTCCCTCTACAGACACTGCGTGAAGAAACGCTCCAATTGACAGTTGGACAACAGTGGTGCTGCATGCTTGGGAGTCAGGTGGCTGAGCGGTTAGGGAGTTGAGCGTGTAATCGGAAGGTTACCGGTTCGAATCCCGGCCGTGCCACAGTGTAAATGACACTGTGTCCTTGGGCAAGGCACTTCACCCTACTTGCCTTGGGGGGGAATGTCCCTGTACTTACTGTAAGTCGCTCTGGATAAGAGCGTCTGCTAAATGACTAAATGTAAATGTGTGGATGTGAACGCTACCTTGGATGCTCCTCTTGAAGAAGGCCTTGCAGCCCTCGCAGGACCACACCCCGTAGTGGTAGCCGGATGCGTAGTCGTGACACACGGCGCAGAAGTGCATGTCGGCCTTGCTCACCGCCGTGGGGCTGACCACTTCCTGTCCGTCCTCGTATCTGTTCCCCTGCAGCTTAGCTGGGTTCAGCAGTGGGCTAACAGGTGGGAGGAATGTGCACCAGAAGTGTCGGAGGGTGCTATTTAAAGAATTGTATATCTGTATGTGGCATCGCAGTCATGCTGTGTCACTGTGTAGAATACACTGGAATCCCCTCTCATAAGAGGTTTCCTCAAAGGTTTCGTGGAAACGGATTTCATCGAACCATTCATTGAATCAGTTAATAGATTGCATAAAATATCATTATTTACTTAAAGAAATTGCTTAGATGACTTTAACTGTTTGATGTAGTCAGTTTAAAAGCGAGGGAGGCAGTGTGAGGTACCCACCTGTCCGGGGTGAGCCCGTGGTTCTTTCTGTCCGCCCAGGGGGGTGTGTAGGCTGGGCTCGCTGTACGCCAGGGCCTGGGGGCAGTGCAGGGTCAGTGAGGACATGCTGTGGTTGGGCCAGAAGAGGGAGGGGCTGAGAGGCGGGCCCAGGGAGGGGCTGTCGGAGATGGAAGGCCTGCTGTAGCCAATCACAGAAGGGCTGTAGAAGGCTATGGCTCCATGGTTCTGGCTGTACTCGTGGCTGCTGTCCGTGTACGGCGAGGGGATGCAGACCGCACGGCTCTCTGTGCCCGGCGGAGGGCTGTACATGGGAACCAGGAGCTCTGGGGAGCCCTCCCTATCGGGAGCCTTTCCAGAGTCCACTTCCTGAAGCTGGTTCTGGGGAGCAGAGTCCGAACTGCTCCCTGGAGAGGAGGCCATGCTGGGGGCGAGGTCTGGAGACGTGAGGTCTGGACACGTGAGGTCTGGAGACGTGAGGTCTGGAGACGTGAGGTCTGGAGACGTGAGGTCTGGAGACGTGAGGTCTGGAGACGTGAGGTCTGGAGACGTGAGGTCTGGAGACGTGAGGTCTGGAGACGTGAGGTCTGGAGACGTGAGGTCCGGAGACGTGAGGTCTGGAGACGTGAGGTCTGGAGACGTGAGGTCTGAACACGTGAGGTCTGGAGACGTGAGGTCTGAACACGTGAGGTCTGGAGACGTGAGGTCTGGAGACGTGAGGTCTGGAGACGTGAGGTCTGGAGACGTGAGGTCTGGAGACGTGAGGTCTGGAGACGTGAGGTCTGGAGACGTGAGGTCTGGAGACGTGAGGTCCGGACACGGAGCTGCTTCAGGAGCTTCCTACTTCGCTGACTGGACACAATCAGAGGAAAGTCCTTCAGGTTGGGGAAGGAGAGGATGGAGAGAGAGAGGGGTAGGGTTACTACTAAAATAAAGACGCCATGCTGTAGTTAGCGTAGCTGGAGAGCAGCACCTTAGTGTCACCACACAACAATAATATAAAGACGGCAATTTCAGTGAAAGTTTTTTTGTTTTCTTACAAGACTGCATAGCATTGTGAGCAAACCACAGTCTATGTTCTAGAGGAAAAGATTGTCTGATTAGAAACAGATGTAAAAGGATGTGGTTTCATTCAGACTCCTCTACACTGGCATTCTTGTTTTTATGCCTCTTCCATTTCCACCCTTTTTTTCCTCTCGACGTTTAAAAAAATATTTTTAAAGTGTAAAAATAAATGTATTCTCTCTATATTCTTTCAGTTTGCAAGCTTCCTCTTTTGCATCTCCTGGGACATTACAGGAGATTCCTTCTAAATAGAGTAATTACTTTATTATTATTGTGTCAGTATGAACAATGAGCCACAGTAAGTAATTTCCATACTCCATAAAACATCTTCTTTTCCCCCCAAACAGTGCAATGCCTGACTAAATCAGATTACACACCCAAAAAAAGGACTGGCAATAGCAGTTGGCAAAACACAAAGTGAAGAATAATCATTTCGTAAAGTAAATATTTCAGAGGCCTTGGGTTGTCTCCTTGGACACACGCACACACACACACACACATGCACACAAACACACACAAATGCACGTACACACATGCTCTCTCTTTCACATGTGCACACACAAACACAACCAGCTATCCGGATGAGGTAATTGCTCTCTGTGTTAAAGGTGACCGGACAGAAGCCTACTGCATGTCTGTTGACTTGACTGCCTTCCAGTCAGACTAATACCCTGCCAGACCTGTGGCTCGTACTCTGCAGGCTGTCGCCAGGCTGGCCTAACATGCTATAAGCATGTGAATCAGTGCTGCTAGCACAATGGGAACAGGCCAGGACTGAAGGAACACTATGGACTGGCTCACTGCAGGCCACTCAGATCAAGATACTGCTCATAATTACCAACAATCCCTCCAAATCACTAGATAAACAAGATTTTTTTTTATTTTGCCAAAAAGTGTTTTTGTTGAAGAAGAACCTTGAAATATGTGGTATGTAAGTGATCAGACTTCTCACCAACTTCTCACCAACCCTGGGAGACCACAAGTGTTTCAGTCTTGGCAGAAGTACATTTACATTTAGTCATATCCAGAGCAACTTACAGTAAGTACAGGGACATTCCCCTGAGGCAAGTAGGGTGAAGTGCCTTGCCCAACGTAATTTTGCACGGCACGGAATCAAACCAGCAAACTTCTGATTTATAACCCGGTTCCCTAACCGCTCAGCCGTCTGACCCACCAATCCTGCTAGACGTCAACAATCCTGGTCAAACGAATTTCACTTAACACCATTCCTCTCTATAATACCATAACCACTTGACACCAAATGTACAAATCCCACAGCAGCCATTTATCCACATAGTAAGGCACCATTGTGCTCAGCCCATGCACATTTCCGTATATATCAAACATACAAAATCTAATATTGAGAGAGTGGAGTCACTTACTGTTCAATGCCGATGATAGGAACCAGGGGTTAGAACTATTGACAGACAGAAGAGATGTTTTGTCAAATGTTGGTTGTCTACTGAATTGGTCTTTGGACAGGCAGGCAGTTAGATGGCGGACAGCTTGGCAGTACTCCATAGCAAACGAGACAAACCGCATCACAGATCAAAGGGCGTGGTGTCTGTTCTGTTAATTAGTTTGCTTCAGGAAGACAGACTGTTCTTGCAGGTAAGAGAGTAGTATATCACAGGCTGAGATTGACATGACCACACAGACAATCAAAAGTAAAGTGCTACAAGCAAGTCTGAATGAGTGGCTGAAAATGTTGCAACTCCCTGATTTCCTGTTCCCTTGGATAGGATACTAGAAATAGAAAACTATCCCAGGGAAAACGATCCTCTTTTTTCTGTTTTGTTTTAGTAGTTAGTGGATGTGAAATAACCCAACCAATAGAATGGCCGTATTCTCTATCCCCCCCCACCCCACCCACACACACAACCATTAAATAAAAGCACACAGCCAATGGCACATACCTCCACCACAAAGACCACAAAAAACTATTTATCCACTAATTGTACTCCCTCAACAACGACATGGAAACGCTTCAGAAAAGACTTGTCTTCATTTGAAGCACAGAGAGAAAAAACTCTCAGACCTTGTAAGCAGATTTAACGGGGGGACGGGGGGTGAGGGAGGAAGTAACAGTCTGAATTTGGCAGAGTGAAAACCCAGAAGAGAAGGAGGCAAAGGGAGGTGAGTGAGCAAGCCAAGCAGACAGAATAATTGAGGCGCATTGAGCTCTGGTACTTTCCCTGTCACCGCAGTCCTCCCTGTCCAGCTTACTGTGCTTAAACCTTCCCTGTTCAACCATCATTCACCTGCCAGCCTGTCTCTGCCACCAGCACCGCACACTGACCTGAAACACTCACTTTCGACTCAAACACTTTTCCACAACTTTCCTCAATAACCATTCTCTGCTTGTCTAACAGTACAACTACTTCATAGAGCTGTTAAAACTGTGAGTAGACTGATGACAAAATGCCTTCTCACGGAAGACCTTACAGACAGCTTGAACTCATGGATCGAGTGTAGCAAGCTTTTTAAGAGGTGTATCGGTATTCTCTTGAGAAAGTTCTGGCGCTTATCCACAAGACAGATGTGTAACACAAACACACCTGCAGGTTGGAGTTGCAAGTTACACACACAAACCTGCAGGTTGGAATTCCAGGTGACACACACCCCATCGTAAATCCCCATCGTAAATCCATCGACCATCGCTGCAAGGATGAAAGCCCTAACATCATTAAAATGTTCCAGGGCAGACCCTCTTCTGAGGGCGGGCCAGTTCGTCTGTCCCAGGGATGGATGCTCTTCGCTCTGGAGGAATATTATAGGTACACAGTGTGCTCAGTTTGTGGGATAACGGCCCGGCCCAAAGGGTCTTTTTGCAGTGTGACCTTGACTTGTTTTAGGAGCTAACCAATGGAATGCTGTTCAATCAGTCGAATTGCTGGAGGACGGAAAGGGATGCACAGATTTGGCCTCGAAGTTATTTTAACAAACTACAGGATTTCCCCCCCCCCACGCACACACACACACACGCATACATACAGTTGAGTTATTTGAGAGTAAAACAGGACTGAAGATCTCCAGTGATATTATTACACCGTGAGCAGCCTCAAGGCTATCCCGTGAGATAGTACAAGTAAATCCTCATTGATTTTTGCGCCACCTGATATGACACAAATTGATATGGCGCTTTTTGTTTATATGATGGGAATGAAAAATATCACCCCACTGTGTATAAAGATAAAGGTGGAGAGTAAACAAGATAGCAGGTTAAAGAGAAAAAATGCAGCGCTGGGAAATAATATTCTCTTCAGAAAGATAGAAAAACAGAGCGTCTGTTCTTTCAACAGTTGAACACTGATCCTCGTGCTGCACAATCGGAAAAGTTTCAATATTTAACGCAGCGAGTCTGCATCGGAGTATTATTGTGTCACTGTAAGTCACTGCTGTCTTATCTAACCTAATGTTGTTTGGCACAGACAAACCTAAACATTCAAACTGGTCGTCAACCGCTGATGGACCTTTTTTTTTACACGTCTCATTGTAAGTTCACAGTTGGCTACTCTTGCCTTTGAAACTGTCAATGTTTACTCTGTTGTCGGCAATTTGCTCATGTCTGTATTTTGAGATAAAGGCCTATCTGAATATCTTAGTGTAACTGAAATGTAAACGATAAAGCACAGTAGTAAATATAGAAAAAAAACTATAGGCCAATAAAATAATGACTGAAAGAGTATGTACCAATTTATCGGCTGTTAATGAATGAAAGTTAATGATTTTACACCCAATTAACATAGGCTACACAATATGTATTTCATTAAATATAATATCATACTATTCCCTCAGTTTGGCAGTGCATGCTCTTTGATTCGTAACCAGCCAACCAGCCATACTTTCACTTTCATAACAGTTTTAAAGACTGAAAACAAATAGATTACATACGAATCTGCAACTTTGTTCTTCGGAGTTCGAAAAGCTGTCATCCGGATATGCTCCGTTTGGGTTGTCACTGGAATTAACCGATGCCGCGAGCGCGGGTTTAGCGCAAGCATATAATCAAAAAACATAAAATAACAACGGGGAGATTTTGACGCGTGTCAGATAAGCTTAGCAACGCGCGTCTACTCTTCTTGATATTCACCATGTAACCCGTTCATCAGATCATCGTTTGGAAATGCACTTTACATTAGGCCACATTTGTTCTGACAGCACAAGACTTTATCAGACCCTTAGGTGACGTCGCTAACCACACCCACCAGTAGGCTAGAGCCGCCTCGTTGGTGAACCTTATACTGAGGCGGTCTAGATGGGATCCGCTAGACTCTAACTTATATAATAAACATGTAAAACCTGTAGGCCTATGATCGTATATGCTTCGAATATTTACTTTTGATTAAACATTCATTTGGCCTGTTTGCTGTTGTAAAACTAACAGTATAGGCAAACTGACTTGCATTCAAAATCAAAGATTCTGTTACATATTATTGCTATTGATTAAACATCATGAGACAGAAGGTAGTAATGTAGGCTGAGCCTGCAGGACAGCAGCAGGTGAGTGGGACTGGAGGATTACATTGTAATATTGAGTACCAGGGGCGTAGCCAGAATGTCATTTTTGAGGGGGGTCCCATTTGAAAATGAGGGTGGCTCAAAAAAACAAACAGTTGGAGCAGACTGTTTTCTTGTCAGCAATCAGAAATCTGGACAGACATGTAAATGTGAGGGGGCCCAGGCATCCCCCAGGTCCTTTCTTGGCTACACCTCTGGGCTACGTAATGAAAAGCAAACGAGGTATAGCCTACTGTGACAAAGTCATCTTACAACAAAGAGTTGAATAGAAATGCTGTACAACTGTCACAGAGAAAACAGCAGCACTGTGTCATTTTCCAGTCACCCACTCTCTCTCTCTCTCTCTCTCTCTCTCTCACCCCCCCCTCTCTCTCTCTCACCCCCCTCTCTCTCTCTTTCTCTCTCTCTCTCTCCTCTCTCTCTCTCTCTCTCTCTCACTCTCACACACTATCTTTTTTTCTTATCATTCTTGCAATTGTGGCTGTAGGATTCCGTTTGATCAATTACCAGTGACATGTAAGAACAGGATGCACATTACATTCATCGTTTTCCAATAACCAATTTTGCTCATGTAAAGCGTCACTGTTGAACTATGTATTGGATATTTAATATCCAGAATTTTAAACGTAAAATATATTGGTGCTGTGCTTTCAAATTTGTGTTCCTTCAAAACCACTAGACCTGCAATGTTCCTAGGAGCCTATTCACAGGACAAGCATGTTCAAATGTTCTGTTTGGCTCTGGCTGTGAATCATAGAGAGTGGGCTTTCGGTGTTGTACAGTATGTGCATGAGTGTGTGTGTGGCTATGTGTGCAAATACCCATCTTTAATTGATCTTCTTTACCCCAGATTCGTCCTTTTAATCATCTCTGGAGCCTCCATCACCCCACTGGGAGCGTTCACCGTACAGGCAGACAGGAGGACCAGATTCCAGGTGCTCTCATCTGCGCTGCTAGCTAATAGACCACATGCTCTGCATGTCCCCAGAGTCCAGCCAGTCCAAGCAGAACAAGGTGAAACTGGTGAATTACTGGCACGGATGTTTCTTCCTCAGTCTGGTAAACAGGCTCATGAGGGGGGCACAGCTACTTAGAATGACAATGATTTAATCAGTTCGTCTGACAGGCTTTTTATATTTGCTTATTAAAATGTAATGACAAGATCCTTGCAATTGCAAGACTTCCTTTTCTCAAGGGCTTTATGAAAAAGGTAGAACGGTGGTTTTACAGATCACAGCAACAACTGAATGAGCGTCTGCGTTTTACTCGACTGGAGGAACAAATTAGGTCCTTTGATGTTGTGTTGATGCTGCGCCTCGCAGCCCTGTAGCTGAACCCAAACTAACACCAAATAAAATCAAAATGTATTTGTATAGCCCTTTTTACACGCAAGCATGTCACAGAGGGCTTCACATACGCCCATAGAGCTGCCCCTCAACCAACCTAAACCCTCAAGGAAGACAAGGAAAAACTCCCAGAAAAACACAATTTGCCAAGCACCTAAGATGTCCAACCAATTCAGAACTCTGAATATCTCTTTCACTTGAACCGTTTTATACTCGATTCTCTATTCGTATCGCATGGTTATATTCAGCATGTGGTCTACGCTTCTCTGTATCACCAGGCGGCTCTGGAGGAAGAGATTTCTCACTTCTCTTAGGGTCTCTTGCTTCAGGCTCCTTGGTTCAAGTGAGGCTCTACGGGCATTTGTCAAAGCCCTCTGTGACATTGCTTGTAAAAGATTACAAACAGTAACATTTGATGCGATTTGAACGACTGGATAAAGGGGAAGGTTCATCCAGGAGGGAGCCTACTGTCATCTCGGCCGTGCTTCCTTTAGCTCACCAGATCCACTGTGTTTTGAAAACACAGGGTGGACCAATAACGCTGAGCAGGAAAAAGAAAAACGTTTCTAAATGATTGGTCGGTACATCCAGGTTCTCATGTGATAAGCTATCTCTTTACAAACATGCATCCTGAGAAACGTCTCTCTCAAAAGTGCTTCATGCTGCAGCTCAAGTCAAATGCTGTATAAGTCATGAAATTAAATGTAATTTGGATCTGGGTTAGTGAGCGGAGTGTCATGGCTGACCTTCACCTGTCCTTCTGCAGAGGAGGCCCATGTCCTGTCAGAAGAAGTGAGGGCTTTCTGAAGCCTCTGGCAGGACTGAATCTTCCTCGTCCCCGACAGGAAGTACTGAACCAGCGTTTAGTATGCACAGCCACGTCCCGAGGCCACACCTGCACACGTCTCAGGGGGATTCTGAGAAGCTGGCTGCTTTTACTTTAACCAAACACCAAGTGTTTGGTACCACTCAGAGGACACAGTACGACGGCAGTTTGTTGCCATGGGTCGCGCACATGAGCCCCTTCACCCCCACCCATTCCAGTCTGCGGGAGTGTGTGTGTGTGTGTGGGGGGGGTAAAGTACCAGGAGAATTACCAGGAAAATTAAGGTAACTAAGGCTTTGCTCCAGATTATTCGCAGCAGTGTTTCAACCGTAGAACCTTGCTACTTTCGGTCGATGTACAGTAGTTTTTCTCTAGCCAAATCTGTTAATAAAAAAAGTGAAATAAGGATGACCCTGAACAACAGCAGTTGTTACCGTGATGTTCTTACAAATTACTTCCTGATTTGTTCATCAAGATAGTTTCTCATGTTTCTCCTCAGGTGTGGTCGGGAACAAAAATCTCACAATGGATAGAAGCTTCCGCTCTGCTGCTCTCATCACAACCCGGCTGCCATGGCGACAGCAAGGCTGCTTACCTAACGCGGGCTCCTGTATTCATGTGAACAGACTGACCCATGTTCAGTCCACCTGATATACCATATCCACTGGAGAGCGCTGTGTATGAGCCATGCAGAACTGCAGTGCAGAGCACCAGCGACAACACATTCACCTGATATGTCATGTAACTGATGAGAACAGCGGATGAAGTTGAGGGTTTTGTGTGTGTGTGTGTGCTTATGTCTGTGTGTGCGTGCATGTGTGTGTCTGTGTGTGCGTGCATGTGCGTGTGCGTGTGTGTGTGTCTGTGCGTATCTGTGTGTGTGCGTGCGTATCTGTGTGTGTGCGTGCGTGCGTATCTGTGTGTGTGCGTGCGTTTGAGCGTGCGTATCTGTGTGTGTGCGTGCGTGCGTATCTGTGTGTGCGTGTGATGGCCAAGGACTGATTGGGGAGCATGAGCCTTGGGTGTTGATTTATGGCTGAGTGTTCTCTGCATCCAGAACACTTTGTAACAGAAAGCTGATATTTGAGAGTCGATCATTTAACGTGAAGTCTGTGGACGGAGACCCCCACACATGGATTGAACTAAATCACCTTGACACAAAGAAACAGGTCTGTAAAATAAACTCATTATCCCTGAATGGCCAGGGTCAACAGTAGGTATGTGATCTGAGTTTTGATTTGGTGACCTTGAACAAAAACTGCTGTATTTCTATCTCAATCAGTGAGTCGACAAAATCACACATTTGTGAGGAAAGTAGAGTAAATTCACATTGTCAGAAATGTTGAGTGAGCTAGGCCGACCTGACTGTAAGGACACTGTAGAGTTTGAAAAGGGAAGGAGACAGTTTTTGACCCTGGCTTACTTTACTTTAAACCTCATGAATGAAGTTCGTAAACAAAGCCAGATGAACGTGAGGTTTTACACAGAGGAATCACGTTCCCAGCTCCTTTGTGGAACAGCTGCAATGCTTGTAAAAGGCTTAAAACATAAAAACTTTACTGTACAGAGATTTAGACGCTGTGGGATACTGGATCTTAAGCCAAACACACAAAGGCACACACATCCAGACCTCCTCATAAACACTCAACTACAAACACTGTATCACACACATGCATTTGTCTGAGTCTTAAACTTAGAGTTTTCAAGACCTATAGTGGTATATTATCAGCTCAATCTTCAGCAATAAACTCCCAGATCCACTTGGATTCATTAATTCTGGGACGGTTACAGTAAACATAGATGTCATTAGTGCTCTCAGCTGTAACTTGAGAGAGGTGTTTGCTCAATTTAACAAATGCTCTCTTGAATCCAGAGAGATTTCTCTTTCTAAATTCTGTGGCAAGATTGAATATTCATGCAGGCAAATCAGACATTTGTTCCGAAAAGTTATAATACCTTTCATTTGACTTTGGAATTACTGATTCCAAAACCTGAAATTCCATTTTACAATTGTTCCCCAGATAAGAAGATTGACTGTCTGTCTCTGCCCATCCACCCCCCCACCCCACCCCACCCCACCCCACCCCACCCCCTCTCCCCCTCTCTTCATCTCCTGTATGAGAACTGACAGACACAGTAATGCTCCAAACGGGCTTCTTTCCTTCCAGAAAAGCAATGACACTATTCAGCGGTGAACTTTTCTCTGTTGGGATTGCTCTACTTCTGACAATAGAGCAGAAGGGGGTTAATATGAGTCTCCAGCGTTGAAGTATCTTCCCAGATAAAGACGTCTCTCTCTAGCTTCTCATTCTCCTGCTCCTTATTTTTTCCCAGAAAGCCTTTCAATGGCCTGAAATTGAAATCGTGAACAGAATCAGGGAGTAGCCAGCAACACAAAGAGATGGCCATTTAATAAGGAATGACCGAGCCACTCTCTCTGCTGTTGCATTACTGTAACAGACACCAGTGCAGCAAGGCTGCTTCACACCCCTGTCCATCACAGTATACTACAAAATATCTACAGTATATCACTGTGTAGAATAATCCATCTTCCCCCAACCCCAAACCGTCAATGGTCTCACCCTGCTCTGCCCCCCCTCTCCCTGGCAGGGCTTCAGTGTCTGTCAACTTCACAACTAATGCATTTATAAAAGGCCTATTATGACCATGCTGTCAAAATAATGACAATGATGTCTAGGCTTGAATGTTTAGGTAGAGGATCAGGTCAGTGTGTGTATATGTGTGTGTGTGTGTGTGTGTGTGTGTCATTGTCAGACCTGTGACATTAGCGTATGCTGTCCAAGCAGGCATTTCTACAAGTCTTGTAACCCCAAAGCAACTTTCGGAAAGCATAAGCTCAGTAGCGCCATCTACTGAAAACCCCTGAGAAGACATCCTTCATACAGCGCTGTCCCTTCTTGGAGAGCTACTGGACTTCATTCCCATTCCAAGTCGGTTGATTCATTAAATGTAAAGTCACCACAGCGGAGCCAAATCTCACAGACTGAGTGACAGTTCCGATTATTTATGAAAGATTAAAAAAATGGCTGCTAGGAAACTGTCAAGAGGAGCAAAACCAAATCATTTCTACGTACCTGTACTTGTACTGGTTACATGGCAAAACAATCATAAACAGGAACTTCTAACAAGGTTTAAGAAACCCGCTTGGACAAGTAGAACATTATTTGTTTATATGTCCGTAATGCTCAATTAGTTCCTAAAGGAGGAGAGACCAAAACATTGATCTTTTATTTTGTCATCTTTTTCTACGGAACCAAACCATCCAAGTTCATATTCAACGAACCTTCCCGCAGTCCCACATCAGCTGGAACACAAGCTGTACTGTGAAGACATTGTTTCTAGGAATCTTCTATGACAAGTTCCTAGAATTAGGTGGGTGGTTTGACTACCTGCATGCATGCATGTTCCCTGGCAAAACATTCCAAACAGTACTCAAATCAGTTGTTGGAATCAAAACACTGCACCTATGGACAGATAACACAGGATCTCCCTGAGGTACGGTCGTAACAGAGAACATGAGGTTCCAGGAATATTTAGGCTCAACTAGTTGTAGGTAGTGGACACACAGTTTGATCTTCAAAACAAAGAAAGAAGATAAAAGTATGTGTTTGCAAACAACCATGGTGTTTGTGTGTACTTACCAAAATACAACAGTAGAGGGCAGTGTCTTCCTGTAGCAGATTCCAACATTTTAAAATCTCTTCTTTTCCCTGTGGGATCACTCAGAAAGAGCGGTTCACAGTACGTTAGAAGTTATGTCACATGTTGCATGAATGTACTGTACGAAGGGAACTGGTGTGTCTGTACAGCTGCTGCATGTTTCTCTCATCTCCCGTTCTACCTCTCTCTGTGTGAAGTCTTTCTTTCTTTTTTTTACAGTCATGTAGCAGATGCTCTTATCCAGAGCGACTTACAGTAAGTAAGGCAAGTAAGGTGCCTTGCCCAAGGACACAACGTAATTTTGCACGGCCGGGAATCGAACTGGCAACCTTCAGATTACTAGCCCGATTCCCTAACCGCTCAGCCACCTGACTCCTTTCTTAATTGTGGTGTGTTCTTACCGTGGGTTCCCGGTACAGCGCGGCACCTAGCCTATTGTGCCGGGACAAAACTAAACTGGAGCACAGGAGACAACACCCTTAAACTACATACAGAGAGACAAGCTGACATCAGCTCTTCTGGAACGATTGGAATTGAATATCACTGAATTACTGCACCGACTGTTTGTTAAGACCAATCCATTGATATTTCCAGCTCTCCTATAATGTGCATGTACTGTAACATGCTCATGACAGACTAGCTCTCTCACAGTGACATCAAAACTGACCTGCCACCACACAGTCAGTTAGATACATTTAACCAGATTGGGATATTTGAGGTGTTTGATTCTAGAGCATTAGAGGGGGTTTCAGTGATAGCTCAGCCTGTTTGAAGACCGTGTGTGTGTGTGTGTATATGTGTGTATATGTGTATATACACATACACAACTATCCTGTGTTGCAGTGCAATATCTAATCTCAATCATATAAGAATTGTACAATTCACAACAGTTACATAACCGCGACACTGATATGGCCACATGATAGAGCACAGCTCCTGTTTTAGTGTGTGTGTGTGTGTGTGTGTGTAACTGTCTCTAAGAGTTGGTGCTGCTCTCCATTAAACACCAATGACTGGTCACATGCAAACAACCAGCGTTGTGGCCCTCAAGAGCTCACACAATTCACTGCTTTCAAATCCAATAAGTATCCCTCAGTGAAACCAGCTAATTGCTATGCTCATTGTGGTGGGCACAGTTAAACGGCTCCCACCATTGTTTTCTCATATCCATGTTTGGTTGCCATGGCAGGGGAGGCATGGTAACGCAACGTTAGGACCATACCCCATATATATTTTCAATAGGATCTTGGCGGCGTTGTAGCGCAGGCTAACCATGCTTTCCGTGTCCCTGCTACTTACTGTGTTACCTCAGGGATGTAGATTACTAGTAGGAGATCATAACAGGGAGGTTTCAAGAAACTTTCAACACAATTGCAAGTTAGCGTTAGCAGTTTTCCTGCTGTCCTATGAGCTGGTATCACGGTTGTTCTCACAAACATCCATCATCGTGCTCCGGGTGATTACGTTAAAGGGCCGTGGGGCACAGATGGAAAAGAAACAAGTACACCCGCGGCACAAACCTTAGATCATGCCAGGGAGAAGCGCACGTCAGTGTCTGCTTTACGGTGATAGTTACACGGTTTGACGTTGCCAAAATCCACGGCCCTCTATGCTAACGGCTAGCTAATCGTGCTACCCGGGGTCTTCGGTGTGAAGGGAACCAGGAGTCTTGAGTCCGTCCAGGTCACGCTGGTTCACTCAGCCCCAGAGGAGCTCCTTCCTGGCTCGTTTCACTGATGTTGAGAGCGCATTGAAGGCACACGAGTAAAGAAACCACCGGATTACAGATGCACTTGGGTTTTTGGCCACTCTGTAAATTTCACTCTCAGACTATTAAGTCAGGAAACCACAGCGGCAGAGAAAGACCAGCAGTTGTTTATAGATGTCAGTGACAGCTCTGCACCCACTTGACTTCCTGTCTGTGGCAGCCAATGGCAACAAAGAGAGAAAGGGAGGGGTAGTGTCGTTGAGTGGAGTTATGGCCACCTTTTATTTATCCATAAATTGTGGGACAGAAAGGCTGTCAGGGGTTGGACGGCCTGCAGGGTTCTTCTCTGTGATTGGCCCGGGCCTCCATCGTTACCGTGGCTTCAGAGAGCTTGGCTCCTGTGGTTGGACACATGCTGTGAGAACCAACCCGTGTCGTCCGCGGCACGGACGCTGTCCTGCCCTCAGGGCTCCCAGAGCACAGCCCCAGAGCTGATCCCACTACCCTCCTGTCCTGCCCCAGGGCTCCCAGAGCTGATCCCACTACCCTCCTGTCCTGCCCCAGGGCTCCCAGAGCTGATCCCACTACCCTCCTGTCCTGCCCCAGGGCTCCCAGAGCTGATCCCACTACCCTCCTGTCCTGCCCCAGGGCTCCCAAGCACCCCCAGAGCTGATCCCACTACCCTCCTGTCCTGCCCCAGGGCTCCCAGAGCTGATCCCACTACCCTCCTGTCCTGCCCCAGGGCTCCCAGAGCTGATCCCACTACCCTCCTGTCCTGCTCCAGAGCTGATCCCACTACCTTCCTGTCCTGCTCCAGGGCTCCCAGAGCTGATCCCACTACCCTCCTGTCCTGCCCCAGGGCTCCCAGAGCTGATCCCACTACCCTCCTGTCCTGCCCCAGGGCTCCCAGAGCTGATCCCACTACCCTCCTGTCCTGCTCCAGAGCTGATCCCACTACCTTCCTGTCCTGCTCCAGGGCTCCCAGAGCTGATCCCACTACCCTCCTGTCCTGCTCCAGAGCTGATCCCACTACCCTCCTGTCCTGCTCCAGGGCTCCCAGAGCTGATCCCACTACCCTCCTGTCCTGCTCCAGGGCTCCCAGAGCTGATCCCACTACCCTCCTGTCCTGCTCCAGGGCTCCCAGAGCTGATCCCACTACCCTCCTGTCCTGCTCCAGGGCTCCCAGAGCACAGCGCCAGAGCTGATCCCACCTGATAGCACAGGCTTCCTGAACCGACAATCCAATCTGCTTGGACCCCCCCCTCCCCCTCCCCCTCTTAACTAGCGTGTCACCATACAACAGAATCCAGCTTGCCGACGAGTGTGTCTGTCATGGTGGCTCTTCTGAGCAGGGCTCTTCCCTACTGTTCCCTGGGCCCTCAGCACGTTCTGTCTGTACCACACGCAGGCCTGCATGTTGGTGAAAGTCGACTTTCTGTCTGATTTCCTCCAGCGGTGATAAAAACAGAACATTTGATTCCTATTACCAGTAGTGGTGGACGGAAAAATCTCCTTTTGACAGGCCATGGTGCCACTTGGGGTGCCCCGACGTCTCCACATTGTCTTGTGTCTCCCCTCGCCTCCTCCACAAGCCCCGCGCTCGCTGTGGCTACATCATACGCTGGCATGGAGACGAGGTTTTGGATACAAAATGATTACCACATGAGGGTAATTACGGCATTAGAAAAATTATAGCCGTTTATAAAAGCCTGTTTCGATCAATAAATCAGGCCGGAATAAAAATGTCAGCTCTTTTAACGCTAGACATTGCGGCGGTGAAGTTATCCGTAAAATCACGTTAAAACGCATTTCGGCACAGTAATAGGAAGGGAGTGGATGTTGTGGAACATTCGATTTCAATTCTTTCAGTCGTAACAAAAAGTGCGAGACACACAGTAAGCACAGGCATTATCCTGGTGAGACTTCAGATGTCTTCATTTTAGGGTTCTCTGTCGCAGGTCGCATAGACAGGATTGACCTCTGTGCTAAAGGTCCTTTGACCCTTGACCTATGAGGTCACCCATCAGAAGCTTTAGGATAGCCTGACAACTGTGAAAACACTTTTAAACTGTACACCCACTCCGCCCCTAACTCTCAGCCCCTTCAACAGCACAACTGAAAATGCAGTAAAGGGTCTAAAGAGGAGACAAGGAGATCATCTTACAGCTGCATCTGTCCCCGCACACTCCACCAGGAGCCTGCACTGTTTATCAGACGGCTGTCAAGTCATCACTCAACCCAGACCCCCCAACCCCTGACACACACACACACACTCACACTTACACACTCACACTACACACACACACACACTCACACAAACACAATTACTCACACACACTCACGCTTGCGTGCATTAATTTTTACTTTTTATAATGTACCAATACATCCTCAAATACACATACATACTGTACACTCACACAAACAATCACATGTACCAATACAGGCTCAAACACACGTACACACTGAAACAAACATTCACATATGACAATACAAGCTCAAACATGCCCACGCTAAAACATTCACACAAACAATCACATGCAACAATGCAGGCTCAAACACACACACACACACACACACACACACACACACCCACAGTCGTCTCTGTCCACACTCCACGTCTCTCTCTCTCTACTCAGCCATCACCTGTTCAGCTCCCTCAAACTCACATCTGAGGCCTGAGCCACACAAACATGGTGCTGAGGGGTAATGACCATAGTCAGTGAGCACCTGATACCAACAGGGTTGTGAGGGGCTCACCCAGCCAGCCAGCCAGGCCCAGGTCTGGTCACACACCCTGCCAGCCTAGCCCAGGTCACACAAGGCCAGGAGCACCACTGGGTTGGCGTGAGACAAGATGTGTACCCCCCCTAATTTGGGTTAGCACTAAATCACCCCCACTTACAATCCCACTGACCCCAAAGCGTAACCTCATGTGCACATCATGTTTTGGGTGGCACACAACAAAGACACACGAGCCACCCACTCTCCACACGCAGGGTATACATCTCGTGTGTCTGAGGAGGTCAGTCCAGACACAGTCAAACACGGCAGCTGAGAAAGGG
Organism: Mallotus villosus; assembly: GCA_903064625.1. NCBI lineage: Eukaryota > Metazoa > Chordata > Actinopteri > Osmeriformes > Salangidae > Mallotus > Mallotus villosus. Next base: position 73,377 of record CAEFZP010002348.1, on the reverse strand, counting down.
TTCTCCCACCAATCAGCTATGGTTTGCCGTGGCAGAACAGGGTGATGGTGGTTACGCAAGGCTTGAAAACAAAGCACTAAACACAGAAAGTGGGTGTTTTGGAGCTGGGAAGGAGACAGAGACACCGGAGGAGGAGAGAAAGATAAGGAGATAATATGCAAGTTACAAGCAGAGAGAGAGAGACAGAGAGAGAGACAGAGAGAGAGATAGAGACATACAGAAAGAGAGAGAAAGACAGAGAGAGACATACAGAGAGAGAGAGAGAGAGACAGAGAGAGACAAACAGAAAGAGAGAGACATACAGAAAGAGAGACAGACAGACAGACATAGATCACGAATGAGAGCGAGAATGAGAGTTTGAGAGAGAGAGAAATCAAGGGAGGGGTACTGTTGTCACCCCACCTGTCTGAGATGAGAGTATATCCGTTGTGTCTGTATTGTTCGACCTCCTTTATGTGGTTCAGAGCCCCCAGGATATGGTAAAGCACTCTGGGATATCTGTACACACATCCTGTAGCAGACAAAGCCGAACGGCGTGGCTGTGGAGATCAGGAGATTACCCCAGCGCTGCTGGTGTGTGTTTAAGTAAGACCCTGAAACCTGAGCAGGGACAGTGTTTGATATCAAGCCTAATGATCAAGCCAAGCAGCCCATTACAGTCTGTCTTAGTTACCACCTCCACATGGCTGCGGGCACGCTGGCACGAGTAACGCCTGCTCCCACAGCGCCGCGTTCTAGCGACAAACCTGGTGTTCTAGCGACAAACCTGGCGTTCTGGCGACAAACCTGGCGTTCTAGCGACAAACCTGTGATGGCCGCAGCGTGTTATTAGCTCTCTCGGTTCCCTGTTCAGATACCTGCTCGCTCTACAGAACTTCTCCAGCTCTGCACTCGCCGGGCAGGTCTTGAGAACTGGAGCAGAGAGAGCGTATCTCACCCCGTCACCTTGACTCGTCCACATCTCAAACAGACCTCACGTTAAGTTGACTGATGTGTGTTTCTGAGGACGAATAAAGACACTTGTTAGGTGCACAATGGGAGCTGGTAGCCATTGTTGCTAAAAGATGACAGGCTGAATCGCCTTACTCCCGTGTGGACAAAAGAAGGTGCATTGATATGGTATTGTGTGTCGGTGGGAGAAGATATCCTCGTTTCTTCAGCTCTTTGTTGCGTCGCTCTCTGCTGTCACAGCAGATTTAGTTTCTCAAGGAGACCCTGCACAACAAAGACGTTTAAAGCTCCTAAACTGCTCCTTTTCGCTCCGATGTTGCTAGTGTGTGTTGGCTCAAAACAAACCTGACAAAGCGTCCCAGGATCCCCCAGCGCCACAGATCTCCGTCTGAAGTCAAAGCCCTGAGAGGCTCCCACAGAAAGACCTGGTCGAGATGAGAATGTGTGAGAGTTGTTTACTGGAGGAAAATGACTCAAGGGCAATCATAAGGCCTTTGGTATGACTGATTTTGAATAGTTGCCTCATTTGCGGTTTAGTGGCCTTTTGAAATGTTACGAGTATTGTTGCAAAATGTGTGAAACTATTTGACAGAAACGAGATTGTGAGGAGAGAGTGTGGTTGTTCTGACCTCTGCAAGAACCTCCCCTGGTAGCCCATGTGTCTCTCTGTTGCTAATTGATTCCAGTGCTTAAAACAGTTGTCTTTCCCCCCCGACCAGCAACAATCCCAGTCATCCAAGACCATACTGTCCCTGTACGGGCCCACACATTTCATACAAACATTCACAGTCACACGTAGATTCATGTGTATGCCCAATGACACACACACACACACACACACACACACACAGAAAACACATGACACTTAGCAACCAACTGCTGCAGTCGTTTCCACTCCGCAAGAGAATCAATAACATTTCAGAGCCCATCCCCCGTGACCCCCCTCCCTGTGACTGAAGAACAGGTGATCAACCTCAAATGGGAGAGGAGGGGGGAGTAGAGGCTGGAGGGGGAGGCTATTCATCACCCCAGGACAGTGTCTGTCTGCCTGCCTGCCTGCCTGCAAGCCTGTCTGCCTGCCTGTCTGCCTGCCTGTCTGCAAGCCTGTCTGTCTGCCTGCAAGCCTGTCTGTCTGCCTGCATGCCTGTCTGATAGCCTACCAGTCTGCAAGCCTGTCTGCCTGTCTGTGTGTCTGTCTGTCTGTCTGTAAGCCTGATTGCCTGTCTGATAGCCTGCCGGACTGCAAGCCTGTCTGTCTGCCTGTCTGTCTGCAAGCCTGTCTGTCTGCCTACAAGCCTGTCTGTCTGCCTGTCTGTCTGTCTGTCTGCAAGCCTGTTTGCCTGTCTGATAGCCTGCCGGCCTGCAAGCCTGTCTGTCTGCCTGCTAGCCTGTCTTCTGTCTGTCACAGACATCTCCATTCAAGACAACTTCAAGAGCAGCTAAACAAACTCAGGCCCTCAGGTCAGGCAGCCAGGCCACACCACTGTGTTTAAAGCATGGCCTACATACTCTCTCTCTCCCTCCATACAGCTCATCAGCCCACAGTTCAAAGGAGAAACACAGACCTTTACTTTAGAATCCACAGCCACAAACAAGCGGTTGGATAGTAATTACTACAGGATAAGATCAGTCAGGTCGTAAAACTAAACTACTGAATTCATCGACAGATTGTTCGACACCACCAAAACAAATGTGTTTGTGATTAACGTGGCTGCATTTTGAAATATATTCCTCACGCAACATCAAATGATTTCTTGGAGATAACCCCTCCTAGTTGTCCACATCCGTGTCGCGTGTGAGCGAGTGAGACATCCTCGACTCCCCACCCAAGGAGAGCCTCTCAATCATGTGAGAGCCGAGCGCCTGCCTGCAGCAGTCAGAAGCCACAAACCTCCTGACCTCCTCAGACGAGACCACACTCACACACAGCAGCAACACTCCACACCGGTGCTCAGCGCTCGGCGCCAAAGGTCAACGACTTTACGGCTCCTCTGAAGAGTCATTCGTAACGTCTTCCTGTGGAGCCCCTTTCACAACACTGCTGCTCTGTGGAGACCGTCCGCCCGTGTTCCCCTTGTCCAGATGGGGGCGCTATTGACAATCAATGGTGTTTACGACGCAGCGTACGACTCCACAAGAAGGACTGGGGGGGGGGTTCTCCTGTCGACTGCAGTCTGTACAGGGGAAAACCTAACGTTCAAAATGGAAGGGGTTAAGCGGTTAGGGAATTGGGCTATTAATCAGAAGGTTGCCGATTCGATTGCTGGCCGTGCAAAATGACGTTGTGTCCTTGGGCAAGGCACTACACCCTACTTGCCTCGGGGGAATGTCCCTGTACTTACTGTGAGTCGCTTTGGATAAGAGCGTCTGCTAAATGTCTAAATGTAAATGGATAACCCTCTGTTTATACCAACCAATCACATTTCTGCAAGCCGAGCCAATTTACGCCACTGATGATTGTAAGCAACTTCTGTTGCCTGGTCACTCTAAGCACACAATCAGTAGGTGCACAGACATAAAGATGGACACAAGCCACAGCCAGACCATCTAAGTAGCAGACGAACGTCCAGCACTATCATAACAGATAAGCCCTCTCCTGCTAATACAGGTAATCATGGACACCGTAGTCCAACCCACGGCAGATTATAGGTGCGGCCCCTGTGAGTAAGCCTGGACCTGGGGCCCCCGGGCCCCGCAGACCAGGGTGACACACCTCTGTGGTCCGGCTGGCTGGCTGGGAGTCTTAGGCTCAGTCAAGTGTCTGATGAGAGGGTACAGTACAACCTGTCTGTTCCCAGCAGGCTCCGAAGCCGCTCCGCACACGCAACCATGCAGCCCGCTGGAGGTAGCCAGGGCATGCCCAGACATGCAAGCTGACCCTGCCAGAGATCTGAGGACCCAGAGGAATGTGTGTGTGTGTGTGTCGGGAGGAGAAGGAGGGCGGGGCAGGGAGGTGTTAGACGGTGCAAAGGTTGCTCTGTGTGGACTGGTGGACATCGTGGAGGTATCCTGGAGGAAGGGCCAGCGATGGACTGCAGTGCAGACAGTGTAGGGTTACCGGGGCTTTAAATCATGTTATCGTGTTCATGTTTACATGGATGCTTCTCTGACACCAGAAGTCTTCATTTTTTCAGTGGCTTTAGTCCGGACGGGGAAATGGGGCGTGGGGCAACGTGGAGGAGGAGTCATCTGAAACCCTCGTTCAAACTTAGGCCTTCCTTCCACTCTGTGTTGCAGGAAAACATATTCTGGGATCGTGAACGAGCCCGTTCGTTTGATCGCATGCTTGCAAATGCTTAAGGGTCTAACTGATAGAGAGAGAGAGAGAGAGAGGGAGAGGGAGAGGGAGAGGGAGAGGGAGAGGGAGAGGGAGAGGGAGAGGGAGAGGGAGAGGGAGAGGGAGAGGGAGAGGGAGAGGGAGAGGGAGAGGGAGAGGGAGAGGGAGAAAGAGAGAGAGAGAGAGAGAGAGAGAGAGATGGAGACAGAGATACATAGAGGAACAGAGAGACAGACAGCACTGGAGAGGCAGAGAGATAGTATATGGGGGAGACTGCAAAGCGCCAATACTATTACGACTTACAACCGCACTAACCTTAAGTCATAACCGAGTCAATGATTGATTCCATGCCCTCAAATGTTCACATATAACGCACCAGATCATGCAAGAGCATGTCTCTGATGTTAGCTATGTAAACGTTTCCATTTTCTTTAGACACTGAATTTCACTCCAACAACAATAAAAACACACAGCCCGCGCCAGGTCTACGCTATTAATCATATCTTTTATTGAGCACACTGTGAGTTTAATGTGTGTGGGTTTCAGACCATTTTCTACTCCCGATAATTAGCTTATCCGATCATTTACACGGCTCCGAATCATTAGTGCCGTTTTTAATGAGATCTCTAAAAATAGAGGAGTAATAAAACAATATAGAGGAGAGCTACGGTATAAACGACACTTGACTCCATGTCAGAAGTACAGCATAGAATTACAGTACTGATCACAGATCTGAACAACTGTTATTAACTGTGTTTCCCTATGTGGTCGTGGGCCTCTAATCCAACCACCTGTGTCTGACCGGTATTGACCGGTACTGACCGCCTCTGTTGACCATTGTTGACACGCAGTTAGAGTCAGGGGCCGAGCCTCCTCTAACATGACTTCTGTGAAGTGACGTGAGCAACTGTTTAGGCTGAGGGGAGAGTAGGTTACAGTCTTGGGCAGCTGGAGAAACACACACACACACGCATACACACACACGCTCCCTCACACACACACGCTCCCTCACACACACACGCTCACTCACACACGCTCACTCACACACACACACACACACGCTCACTCACACACACGCTCCCTCACACACACACACACACTCTGAGCAGCATGGGGGTGGGTGTGTTGGAGTAAGACTACCCTTTGCAGATTCTTGGCTTTATCTCTGTCCAGTCTGGTACTGCTTCCAACTGCAGTTGCTGTAGTTGTACGCATCGTCCACAGCCAAGACAGACTGGGCATCAGTCTACAGGGCAACAAGCTGTCACAGGAGGAGAGGGAGGGGAGGAGGAGAGGGGAGGAGAGGTGAGGAGGAGAGGGGAGGAGAAGTGAGGAGGAGAGGATGAGAACCAGGGGAGTGGAGGAGAGGGGAGTCATGTCTATCCCTCAGGCCTGCTCTACCATTCCTCTCAGCTGCTGGGTCGGCCTGACATCTGCAGATAGGGAACCTCAGCCAAGTGTCAGTTCAACATGTTAACTTCACAGACAGTGACTGTTTACACAACCAGGAGTGAGTTGTGTTTGAGTGGCGCTGATCCAGTGAGGTAGTGTGTGTGTGCGCGGGTGTGAACCGTGACAAGGGAGAGGCCGTTAAGGCTGGGAAGCTCCTAAAGACCAACTAGAGAGACAGTGAATCACGTAATTAATGACTCGGTTCCCATGGGAGTCTTCTGTTTGATGGCGAAACAAAAAGTAAAGGAAAGCTTTACGTCCACGCTGTGTGAGATTGTCAGCGCGTGGGGTGTTTTAAACCGTGTGTATGCTTGTAGCTAAATCTCAGACGTAGTTAATGAGCCACTCTCAAGCCAGCTGGTCACGGGGGGGGTAAAACAGAGGGCTGGTGTCCTCTTAATGACAGCCTGGCCTGGATGTGTGACTGAGGTCACCAGCTGGATCCCAAACACGGCACACCTGCCCTCAGGTACTCGGGTCAGGATGAAGACAGAGCACACAAAAACACACATTCAGAGAGACAAAGAGAGAGACTAGGAGGGAGCGAGAGTGATAGAGACAAAGAGGGTGAGAAGCAAGAAGGGAAGAGAGGGAGAGAGTGGGAGGGAGAGAGAGTGGGAGGGGGAGGGAGAGAAGGAGGAAGAGAGAGGGAAGGAGTGAGAGACAAATCAGGAAACGAGAATAAATCAAATAAAAAACGATGAGAAAGAAACTCTGTGGAAGCGTTTCTCATCAACTCAGCGAAACTTCACAACAATAAAAGAGGGTGAAAAGACAGCCCTGAGCCTGGACGTGTAAGCAGCCTCTGTAATTGGTCACCTCTCTCCTGGTGTTGTCCAAACCACTGCTGGGTGTCAGGATGGTGCAGTGGGTAGGCCCCACCCTGAACACAGAGGCTGAGGCGGGCTGGGCTGGGAGCCGGAAGCTTTGACAGGCGTGAGAACCGAAACATGAAAGGCAGATCAGCACCCAAGTTACAGCAGGATTCCAGTGTGAGAGACAGAATAACAGAGAAGGCCTGCGCACACACACACACACACACACAACTGTTTCTCACGATTGCTTGGCTTAGCGCTAGATAATGGAAGCTTAAAATATGTTTGTGGCTGATGTCATTTCAACAGCCCGTCCCTGAAAAGTCAGAGGTTTGGGGGGTAACTTTTCTCTCACAGCAGCAACACTTGCCCGAGCACGGATGACACACCAGTGTTCCCATAGATCTGCGGAGTCAGCGTGACTCAAGCCAGCGATTGTTTGCTGATTAACGGCTGATAAAAAAGACAGTGAGAACTTCACACTCTGACACAGAGACGACAGGGGTTCAGACTGTGTGTGTGTGTGTGAGAGTGTGTGTGAGTGTGTGTGACATAGGGCTTCCACCACAGCCTTCTTGGCACATCATACTGCCCACACTCACACTGTGCCTTTGTCAACCAATCAGCTGTCTGGTAGCCTGGACACTTATCACTACAGAGAGAATGAGCTATTTTCAGAGTGTTGGGAGCATTCTGAAACAGTCACCCAATCACAGTACTGTATGAGCGGCTGCTAGGAGACACGAGAGAGCGCGTGCACGTGTTTGTGTACATAGGTACACACACGTGGCCAGGTGAAGTGTGTTGTATTAATCGATAAAGGGTTGACCCCTGAATGCGCTGCGCTAACACGTTATCCCGTGCAGAAGCTGAGAAGCGTCAGAATAGCGCTGACTGTGAAGCCTCTGACAGCAGCCGCTCGGCAAACAGGCCGACCCGTCGCTACGGCAACGCCAAGCAAGCCCCTCGTCGACCGCCTGCTCTCCTCTCCGCTTCCTCGACCAGGTACACGGAGAGGGTTACCGCGGAGACGTCCGATGGAGCGTCGCGCCGCTCGTTCGTGCTCTGCGACCAAACAAGGCGGGAGTGGCTCGGGTCCGACAGGACGGACAAACAGCTGGTCCTGGATGTCCTAATGAGAGAGGGGGGCTTGGCTGGCAGGTCTCGTCTCCCCAGAGCGCACAGATAAGGTTACTTCCCGCCAGTCCCCTGACTTGGCCTCGCCGCCGCCTGACATTCTGCCTGGAAGCCGGAGTGAATCCGACTGATAGGTGCCAGACAAGTGTGTGTTTTCCTGCTAACTGCGTGTAATGATATTCCTGGATGAAATGACTACCTCTGAATGATGGCGCACAGCGCTCAGCGGCACATTCCCAACTGTCTGACTGTTGTGAGCAGGGGTGGGCGCGGAGGCTCGGGGGTAGGTGTGACATCTTGGAAGAGGAATCTCGGATTTTGTAAGAAGAAATAGGTGAACGCAGCAGGGGTGGGGGGGTTATACATGGGTGGGTCATGTCCAACACACGTTTATTAATAACATTTTAAGGTTATTAAAAACAGCTGTCACAGCCGCACACATTTATAAACAAACGGACGCCCCAGGAACACAGCGCGTGCCCCTGTGAGGGGTAAGGTGGGCGAATGTTTGCCGCCTCCCCGGAGGGTGCTAGAAGGCAGCGGGGCCAGACGTGGTGCTGACAGTGAGACCAGAGCTGGGGCAGCTGGGAATGCAGAAAGGGCCGGCACAACACCGTCACGCTAATCACGGCCGTTAGCCACCAGCGCTAGCTCCCTCCTCAGCTGTGTGAAGCTTCTCTGCAGGTGAACCAACACCTCAGGTTTGGTACAAGACAGGTTCACAGGTCTCACATACTCAGCTCAGGTGAACCAACACCTCAGGTTTGGTACAAGACAGGTTCACAGGTCTCACATACTCAGCGAAGCTACTGGAGTTTAAGGTCAGGGACGTAGGTTTCATCATACACGGGTGGTACACTCGCATTTTGGTGACGGCAAAATCTGTTATCGAGAAAAGTATATTTCATATACTATACCTCCATAGTGTAAAGGAACTAGGCTTCCACTCGGAAACTACCGTAGGAGTCAAAGCTGTTGGTCTCTCAGACAGGACCGAGCTTGTAGGAGTCAAAGCTGTTGTCTCTCAGACAGGACCGATCTTGTAGGAGTCAAAGCTGTTGGTCTCTCAGACAGGACCGAGCTTGTAGGAGTCAAAGCTGTTGGTCTCTCAGACAGGACCGAGCTTGTAGGAGTCAAAGCTGTTGGTCTCTCAGACAAGACCGAGCTTGTAGGAGTTAAAGCTGTTGATCTCTCAGACAGGACCGAGCTTGTAGGAGTCAAAGCTGTTGGTCTCTCAGACAGGGCCGAGCTCTGCTGCTGATCTCACAGTGTCACATGGTCCGGTACCTCAAGGAACCACCCTTTGATGTTTTTATACACAACGGTCCAGGCCTCATACATCTATAAATACACACGCATGGGCTCTTCAGCGGCTCTTCCATGTACCTTCTATTGTAGCACTACAGCCCACCGAGCACGTAGACACATGTTAGGGCTTTGTGTCGTTGTTTGTTATCAGCAGGAACTGGGGCCTACAGGAGAGAGGAAATGTTACTGGTTCCCACCATAACTCAAAACAAACCTAATCAGTAATGGGGCTTGATGAATACATCAGCCTACAGTGTCTTAGTCACAGGCTGTAAACAATGAGCAAGCCTATCTAACAATTACAAGCAGCGTTTAAAGACTTGCGACAGATCTGATGTGGCCATTGGCTTCAAGCTGGGATTTATAGCTCTGGTGTTCCAAATCGCTGGTATGCGCCGTATTCAAATCCCAACACGGCTTCCAGCTATAGGGCCCGCCCCCTCGGGCCTCTTCACGTCCCCTGTGGATCCTCCCCTTCTCCTTCCCTCCGCTCTCCATCTCCTCCCCCTCTCCGAGTGATGACGGTGGTGGTGGTGGTTGGTAGGGGGATGTTGTACCCTAACATAATTGCAGCAAATGTTACCCGTGACACCTGGCATCGGCCCAGACCATCTGAGCTGCAGGCAGGGAGGGAGGCAGGGAAAAAGACAGACTAGAACGCTGGTAAACATACAGGTAGGTGCGCAGACAGACAGGCAGACTGGTAGGCAGACAGACAGGCAGGCTGGTAGGCAGACAGGCAGGCAGGGGGGAATAGACAGACTAGAATGCTGGTAGGTAGACAGGCAGGCAGGAAAGCATGCAGACAGACAGGCAGGCCAGGTCCTGGAGAGGAGCAGACAGACAGGCAGGCCAGATCCTGGAGAGGAGCAGACAGACAGGCAGGCCAGACCAGGTCCTGGAGAGGATCAGACAGACAGGCAGGCCAGATCCTGGAGAGGAGCAGACAGACAGGCAGGCAGGCCAGGTCCTGGAGAGGAGCAGACAGACAGGCAGGCCAGGTCCTGGAGAGGAGCAGACAGACAGGCAGTCAGGTCCTGGAGAGGAGCAGACAGACAGGCAGTCAGGTCCTGGAGAGGAGCAGACAGACAGGCAGGCCAGGTCCTAAAGAGGAGCAGACAGACAGGCAGTCAGGTCCTGGAGAGGAGCAGACAGGCAGACCTGGTCCTGGAGAAGAGCAGACAGACAGGCAGGCCAGATCCTGGAGAGGAGCAGACAGACAGGCAGTCAGGTCCTGGAGAGGAGCAGACAGGCAGACCCGGTCCTGGAGAAGAGCAGACAGACAGGCAGGCCAGGCCCTGGAGAGGAGCAGACAGACAGGCAGGCAGGCCAGGTCCTGGAGAGGAGCAGACAGACAGGCAGGCAGGCCAGGTCCTGGAGAGGAGCAGACAGACAGACAGGTCCTGGAGAGGAGCAGACAGACAGGCAGGCCAGGTCCTGGAGAGGAGCAGGATCTGAGAGACTGAAGTGACAGCGCAGCATAACACTCTAAATATAGTCTAGGTCTACACCGAAAGGTGATCATGGGGCTAGAGGGGGAATGTAGACAGATAGAGAGGTGACTAGTCTAATGTCTAGAGTCTAGACAACTGAATCAGAAGTAAGAGTCATAAATGTCTTTTGTCATCTGCGTAACATCCAGAGAAGCCAATCAATCCTTTAGGAGATCAAACCTGGACTGCACCTCTCTAACTGCGGTCTTCACACATCTCCCTCTCCTCTCCTCTAAATCCCCAGAGCTGGAACAGGAAACAGGGTGGTGTTGGTGGGCGGGGCACCCAGGGGGTATCAGCTGGTTGGGGGTCCACATCTAGTGTTTACCGGATCATCGGAGGAGCAGCGTAATGACGGCTCTGCGCTCACCTGCTGTGCCACGATGCCCTTATAATAAGAGGGATGAAGAGAGTGTGTGAAGTGTTGCACTAATGACAGTAAGAGGTGCGTGCGTGTGCATGTGTGTGTGTGTGGTAAATAGTGGTTTATTTAAGGAGCCTGGCTCCTTAGTGCAGGCTGGGAAAGTTGGTGTCTGGCCGGGGGGGAGACAGTCTGGTCCTGCCACTCCACCCAGACAGGCTGGAGCTCTGCCCTGGCCCCCCCATCTCATCACATACAACAAACACACACAATCTAAACCCAACGCCCCCCCCTGCCTGAGCCCTACCACACCCAAGGCCTTCCCAGGCTGCTGCTGCTACTGCTGTACAATCATATGAAACACACACACACACACACCTCCCATCCTGCCACAGCCATGGGCCCAATGCCAGTTCCCATATTCAACACAATTTGAAGTGTCTCTCGGTTGAACAAACAAATGATTTAGGGAAACAGAACTGGTTTACATCCATGGCATCAATCATTCTGACCCGTGTGATGATTATCAAAAGGAACCCACGAGAGAGTCTACAGCCTTCTTTCTTAACGGTAAATGCGGAACCCATCGGTTTGGCAAAACAAACCGTGCTATGCATGTAAGGACAAAGTGTTGTTGTCCTGGCCTGAGCTGTGTACACAGAGGTGGGACACCCCACAGCCCACGACAGCTAGCCTGTCTGCACGCTCCTCTCTACACTCTGGGCTGAGCAAGCAAAAGGACTGTCCTGACTGGCCGGGACTTCATGAAACAAGACTCACAAAAAGGAGAAGACATACAAGACAATGGCCGCATTGTGGAGGCGTTGCTGTGGTTTCTAAATAAATCCTTCCATCAAAAGGTCAAGCCAGTAGGAAGCAGCGTCCTTTTCTTCAAACAGGAAGTGACAGTAGGGCGTGGCAGTGGTATTCCCCTATTCAGCGAAGACAAGCAAAAGGTAAATCGCCCACTCATAGTTTCCCTCTGTTGAGTCACTCATACAACAGGCCCAGGGCTACGTGTATGGATGTTTACACATCGTGGCGTGCTGGGGCAGAGAAGAGTTAGGTGCTGACAGTCATTTCTAAGAGGTACCGTCCTGTACCAGAGGAGAATTAGACCTTAATGTTCACTAATGTTTTACCACTCAGTCGTCTCTCTCTCTCTCTAGCCGTCTTTCCTGCTACTAAATGAAATAGTGAAGCTTACATAAAAGTTAGTGTAATCATCATCAGAACATGTAGAGAAAGATCTAGAAAGATCTCCTAACATGATGCGCTATGGTCTGCAGGGTCTGTGATGAGGTGAGACTAGGATCAGGGGGGTCTCAGTTCACACTAACATGTGATAGTCATGTTCTGGTGAGCACAGAATGAGCACGTGAAGATAGGGCGTACACATTATACCTTCTGCCTCACACATACAATAACCCATACCTAACTCTCACACACACACAGACACACAGACAGACACAGACACAGATACACACACACACACACACACAGATACATACACACACACACACACACACACACACACACACACACACCTAAGGACAACAGCTGCTATGGACCTTGTGCCTGAACACGGGGCAAACCAGCCTGAACAAACAGTCAGTAGGCAAGACTGCAGACATGACACACTCACTGTTCCCATACCTAGGAGTTGGCGGTGATTGTCATGCGTGTGTTCATTCAGCTGCTGCAGGGGCCACCGCTGTAAGCACGTCTGAGGAATGTGAGGGATCCAAGATGGCCGCCGGCGGGCAGGGAGGGCAGGGTTCGCTTGATTGACTCCACCTCACTGCCCGCCTGTCGCCTGGCTGTCATGTTCTCTGATCTTCTGGAGGACCTTCTCTGGGCTGAGGTTTCTCCTGGAGGGATGAGCCTGTCTGGTTGTGATCACACCACTGGTCTGCAGTGAAGCCAAGACTGGACTCAAGGAATCTGGAATCAAAACCAGCTGGGGGGGAGGGGGGGGGGTTGGAAGGGTCGTGGAGATCCACATCGCCCATCCAGAGTCACAGAACATCAGGGTGGTAGCGGATGATCCAGGTCCACAAAGCTAGAACACTTCCTGGTACCACGGATTGAGATTGTATGGATGATGTTGGGATATTACAAGGTTTAGGGACCAATCCAGACAGACTACTCTGGGGGAAAGTGGGCTGGGGGTGGAGAGGACCTGGCAGGGTGCCCATGACTGTTGAGATGTGTCCAGCCTGTCAGAGACCAGCGTTCATCACACTGCCTCCCGCTCAACCTGGCCAGCAGCTGGGCCTAAGCCCACCTCTCCACCAGCACATCATCTTTACGCACAGTCGTCTTCATACAAGGGAGTTCCTTTGAAGCGTGTCCAACAAACCAGCTCGCTCTGTCTACACAGTACAGTCAAGTACTCTGTGTGTGTGTGTGTGTGTGTATGTGTGTGTGTGTGTGTGTGTGTGTGTGTGTGTGGAGAGGACCTGCCTGTCCAGAGACCTGCTATCTGACAGAGCTGACCTGGGAGGCTGGAGTCAAGTGGAGCTCCTAACCTCTGTCAGAGAGCCTGAGGGGCCTGCCTCATAGTGCTCCTAACCTCTGTCAGAGAGCCTGACGGCCTGCCTCATAGTGCTCCTAACCTCTGTCAGAGAGCCTGACGGCCTGCCTCATAGTGCTCCTAACCTCTGTCAGAGAGCCTGAGGGCCTGCCTCATAGTGCTCCTAACCTCTGTCAGAGAGCCTCAGGGGCCTGCCTCATAGTGCTCCTAACCTCTGTCAGAGAGCCTGACGGCCTGCCTCATAGTGCTCCTAACCTCTGTCAGAGAGCCTGAGGGCCTGCCTCATAGTGCTCCTAACCTCTGTCAGAGAGCCTCAGGGGCCTGCCTCATAGTGCTCCTAACCTCTGTCAGAGAGCCTGAGAGGGCCTGCCTCAAAGTGCTTCACGCTGGGCTACGTTCACAAGAGTCACTTGGCATCGTTTCTTTTGTCTCAGCTTGCCCCTGTGAAGAGGAGTCCCACCCTTCCACAGGAAGTGAGGCGTGTGCTGGTGGAGGTTCGGCATGACTGGGGACATGACGGGAAGGAGGAGGACGTGGTGTTTGGTTCAAAGCCTCGCTGATTCAGACGTCAGCAGAAAGCTTTCCCAAAATCCATCCAAGTTCTTTGGTTTCACAGGGTGGAAAAACACAGGTTCCTTCTTGTTTTCCGACATCAAAGCAGGCTTGAAAGAAACGTTTTTTTATTTTTGATACTGGTCATGTTCATCTGTCGGGTTGATCCTTGTTTATGCTCGCGGCTGTCTGTAGTTGGACAGCTGCTGTGGTCCCCCTCAGTCAGTCCTGCACGGGCACAGTGATGTACAGCAGACATCCCAAGTCTCCCGAGTCTCACGCATTTCAATAGCGATAGCGGCTCCCTGACACCCGCAAATGCCATACAATCTCCCGGAAATCCGGAATATTGTATTTTGAGCGAGCAAGAGACTGTCCAATGGTAATTTGTGGTAGAGATATGTGCATATCCCGTGTCTTGATTGCTTCTCGTGGGGGGGGGGTGGGGGGGGGGTGGTACGTGCTGGTTGAGGGGGTAAATCATGCGTCCGGATTGTGTCCCGGGGTGGGGGTGGGGGGGTGGGGGGGGTATGAGTCTCTGCAGGTTGGGATGTCTGTGTACGGTATGGCGCGTTCCTCATGATCATCCCAACATCAAGTCCTTTACATACAGTAAGACCTACTTCCTGCTCATCTTGCCGGTTGTGACATTGGGCAAACCTGTGTGTTGTCAGACAGTCGTGTCTAGGGGTAGTTCAGTAGACATGAACTATCCCTAAAACACATCACAGAGCAACCATGCAGCATTACTCACATGGCTTTTTACAGCCAGCGCGAGTGCAGTCAGGACATAGCTTCTCTCCTTCATGATCCTGGTTGCAGAAACAGACAAATCCCAACATGTTGGGCTGATCTACGAGAAGGGGTGGGCTCCTAATGATTAACTCTTCAAAAAATAACAACCGAAGCACATTAAACATTCCCTTTCATGATGATGTCTATTTTGACATTTCAGCTGCTGCCTGTGGTTTGGGTGCTTGGCTTAGTCAAACATTAAGGAACGATCTTCAGTACTTCAGAGCAGCACCATGGCTCCAGAACCCTGACTGTAATGATCTGATGAGAGAGACAGGGAGAAAGGAAAGATCAAGCCAGCACCACACAGAGAGAGAGAGAGACAGACACACAGGATAAGCCAGGGGGTGGATGGGGGTGTGGGTGTGGATGGAGGGAGTGTGTGTGTGTGTGTGCGTGTGGGGGGAGGGGTGGGGTGGAGCAGGGTTTTGTGAAAGGGCAACGCCACTCTCACGGTTGACATGCTCACTCATAATGAGAGGTGATTTGGGACTTAATCACGCATTAAGCCTTATTGTTGCACCTCCGGCGAACTGATGACACAGAGCTCCGTCGATCCGGTGGGTCGCACCATCAGTGTGTCCCGGGCCAACCCCTCGGGTCTGGCTGAGCGGCCGTCGCGCGTGCAAATGGCATGACGTAAGCCTGTCCCTGCGCCTGTGTTCCAGGGAGAGACTGGGGAAAGAGAAAGGGAGAGGGAGGGAGAGAGAGAGAGAGAGAGAGAGAGAGAGAGAGAGATAGAGAGAGAGAGAGGAGAGATAGAGAGAGATAGCTAGAGAGAGAGCTCTAGGAGCTAGACGGATCGCTGTCTCGCTTGTAGCGAGAGTGACGCTGTCTGTCCCTTGTTTAGCTCATCGCTCGCTCTTGTCTTTCTCTTTCTCTCTTTCTTTCTTGTTTTCTCTCTCTCTCTCTTTTTCTTTCCCTTTTTTTGTTCTCTTTCTCTCGTCTCTCTCTTCTCTCTCGTCTCTCTCTCTCTCTCTCTCTTTCTCTTTCCCCCTTTTTTTTGTTTGTTTTCTCTGTCCGAAATTCAACATGTTCGTGCAGCCAGTCGGCTGTCTGTGAGGCAACCACTCAACGGGGGCTGACAAAGAAGTTGATCGTGTCTGGACTGGAGCAGGCTGGAGCGAGCCAATCAGCCTTCATCACACCATCACACGCCCTCACTGCATCCCCACACTAACCAACGCCGGTAACCAGAGGGAGATTAATCAAATGGTAATTACTTCAGGGTTATTTCCAGAGTGGTAGCATAACAATACAGTTACCCCAGGAACACAACTTCACCATATAGAAGTGAAGAAGAACATCTTTATAAGTGATGTAACAACTGCACTTTCTCTTTTTCTCAAGATCAATAAAGAAACCCCATACCTCGCCTGAGCTGTCATTAGTTTACAGGCAGTAAAACTTTACATGAAAACGATCCAGTCCACTTGTCAGAATGGCTAAGCAGGCGATGCAGAGACAGTGCGAGTTCAAGAGCTCCTCTGGTTGAGGCATGCCTGTAATTGTGTAGCCTTCGGTGATGGACATGTACTGCTAGCTAGGAATTATAAACACTTTATTGTTTAGAGCAACCAATGCCTTAAGTAAAGATATTAGAGAGATGCCTATCATTTATGTTGAATGTCAGACCTCAAAAATTCCCTATCTATGCAGATCAGTAATTTGATATAGGAAAGCTACATGATGTATGATTTATGACTTTTAATCTGTCATCTAGCAGATGTGTTGGACATGCAAATGTTGGGCAGGTGGTGTGTGTGCGTGTGTGCGTGTGTGTGTGTGTGTGCGTGTGTGCGTGTGAGGTGAGTGTGTGTGTGTGATGTACTGGAGGAGATGAGTAGTCTGTGAGAATGTTTTGGGGTTGAGGTTAGGAGGTTCTGTCTGGCATTGCTCCGTTGGGGCGCAACTATGCCCGAACCAGAGCTGGTCCTACCAATCAAATTATTGGGCTTTATATGATATGATGATGGACAGATGATCAACAGTAATGTAATCAACCACGTCACCAAAGAGCGCTTGGGTTGAATTTGATTGGCTTGGGGCAACTGTGGCTCAGGGGGTAGAGATGGTTGTCTGTTAATCGCAAGGTTGGCGGTTCGATCCCCGACTCCTCCCGGGCCATGTGCCGAAGTATCCTTGAGCAAGACTCTGAACCCCAAGTTGCTCCCGATGGGCAGATCGGCGCCTTGCATGGCAGCTCGCCGCCGTCTGTATGTATGAGTGAGAGTTTGAATGGGTGAATGACGCAAAATTGTAAAGTGCTTTGGGTGCCGCTAAGGTATAAAAACACGCTATATAAATGCAGTCCATGTACCATTTACCATATGTAAGTCTGTCCAATTGAGCGAAGAGGCATTTTTTTCCGGGTTCGGTTGAAACAAGCCCCATAATCACAGCCCAATGGAGCAGTATCAGACTCATATTCTGACCAGAATTATGAGTATGACAACGTCAGGCTATGTTTTCGCTGCTCTTACAAACCAAATCAAACTCAAAAGGAAACAGTTAACACTATTCCGAGCCCTACCCACTTTTTGCCTCAGTAAATCCTAGATTCATCTTCCCCAGCACATGAGGCCCGGCGCAGAGGGCCAGGAAGTGCTCATTGTTTTGAGTCCCGACCCAGACTTTGATGTGAAGGGTCGAGAGGAGGCTCCCTCACATTTCAGGGGGGAATATTCAGTGTCAGGAACATCTGGGATCGCACTAAGTAGGGCTTACTTGGCAGGCAGTCCTATTGGCATTGACACCAGCCTAACAGGGCCTTTCATCTCAGCTAGAACATGTGGATTCAGCTCTCACCCTGTGCCTGCTGGCCGGGGAGGAGGCTCAGGACCAGCGCCAGAGAGGGGAAGGTGTGGCAGCCCGCTGAGGATGAGGAATCTCTCTCTCACACACACACACACAGACTGACACAGACCACACACACAGACACAGATACACACACACACAGACACACACAGACAGACAGAGACACACACACTCGCAGAGAGAGAGAGACACACACACACACAGATACACACACACACACACACAGATACATACACACACACACACACACATAGACAGACACACACACACACACACACATACAGACACAGACATAGATACACACACACACACACACACACAGACAGACACACACACACACACAGACACACACACACACAGACACTCTCCAGCCTGCCTTTTATTTCCAACTGTCCTCAGGAGTTCCAGCACAGATTCCTTCCACCCTGTTTATACTCATATCTTCACACATGCTGGTTTCAGACTCATCTTTGAATTCCTCTCGTTTCTCCCCCTACAGACACCTTATAGTGGACCGTGACACAGGACACCGTACGGGACAAAGCTGGCATAACACCGTGGCCTATAAATACTCAAACAACTTACCCCGGGCAGAGCAGAGTCTCAGCCATCAAGTGATTGAGTGAGTGTGTGGTTCCCAGTAGGGGGTCTGTGGGCCTGCCTGCTCGTAGCGCTACAGTGTAACACGACAGACCGCTGCCAACGACCCGGGCGGAGAGAGGTGAGTACGAGGAGGACGGGTGAACTCATTAAGCTCGCAGGTTCGGCACAGCGTATCTGCGTCACTGTGTTTCAGCGCCAAGCGCCCGCAGGTCAGGGGGTCAGGGAACACCTTGGCTGTCTGCTGGGATGCCCTGGCCTGACGGACGCTGGGAGAGGGAAGGGCCAGCCAATCAGGGGGTCTATTACTGACCTGCCAGCCAGTCACACAAGTGTTTACCTGCCGTGGGAACACTCCTCCTGGGGTCCTGCTACTGTCTCTCTCCCACCTGTGGATTATCCAGTTGACTGGCTTCGTCGTCGAGCATCACACACTCTACACGATTCACCACCCATCACGACACCTTGTCTACAGCCCTCCGTCAATCATTCAACTGACCGTGAACAATTCAAAAGAAAGGAGCCAAATGCATGTCCCAAATGGGAAATGATCTGTGTGAAATCATTAAGACATCTGAAATACAACAATAGAAAACAATCTCTCTTGCTGACAGGGCACACATTTTGTTGCAATGGCACCAGCCTTCCCATCTGCTCCCAAGAAGCTCGTTCAACAACAACTATGCTATTGGCTGGCCCCTACTAACCTTGACCAGGCGCGTGAGTGATACTGGAATCTGGTATTGGCTTACATGGCACATGCTACACAGGTAGAACACATACTGTCCACTGGCTGCTGTGAGTTCCACACACTCCTACACCCCCCAAGCCCCCCTTTCATAGCTCTCTTCTTTATTGTCCTTAGCAAGTAGGTCAGTTATTATGCACTGTACAGTACACACATGTGACTTGAAGGATATCTGATCCCAAATTCCGGGCACGTTTCCCATTCTGGGAGGACTACTGATGGGTTAACGACCACCAAACATGACATGTCGCACTACGAAGTGTTATATGTCCTCTACACAGCTGCTTATTGCGATCATAGTGTATCAGAAACAAAAACTACGTTTTACGTAATTCGTGGTATAGTTTGTTAATAGGTTGATGAGAAAGGAAATTCAAATACCACAACCCTTGCTCTTTAGACGACGGGGGGGGGGTGGGGCGTTAACTTGGCGGTTATGACAACGCGGAAGTACGCTAAATTATTTTGCTGCTGCATAACGCCTAAAAATGGAGATTCCAAAAGTAGTAAAAAGTCGTATATAAAAAGTATATAAAAGTAATATTTTACTGTGGCTATGGTCGGATGTTGAGAAGTCGCCAAATCTAGCGACAAATCCGCTAAATGTGCAACTGGGTCTCAGTATGGCCGGTGGGTAGCTAGGTGTAGGCCTACTTGCTGGCTACTCAACAAAGGCTATATAGCTATATGATTCATGGTAACGTAACTTACCTCATTCCAGATCTGTGTTACTGCTGCCAGTCCATCACAGTATGGGAGAATATGACGTATCTACACCTGTGGGTTAATTAAAATTATAAAACAATTGGGTTCAATTGACTTATTTATCTGTTTCTGATTGGACGAGAGACATCGCTAGCCTAATGATTACAAGCTAGCTAGCCTGTACTAGCGAGCGCAGCGTCAACATTGAAACCGTTCTCAGAATCCATGTAATCAATATTAACCGAGCATGGTTAGAAATCCTTTATAACCCCGGAGCTCCAGTTCAGCAGTACAGTAGCCTGCTGTAGGCTACATTGACTGAGCAACTTCGAAATCCTTTCTGGATTTGGAACTCTACATGACTAGACCGTCGATGTCTTTGCAGTCGGGCAACTGAATTTAGGCATGCACTAACGTCGAGTCAGACAGAATGCTAAATATTTTAAGGGATATGTTATTAAAAACTACCTATATTTGCCACTTCCTCGTGTAGGGACGATACATTATATTACACTACCCCGCTATCCATGACGTAGCATAAAAAATAACATAACAATGGCATTGGTATAAAATACTTTAATAAATAGTAGGATTTTTCTAAGAACAAACAAAAAATTCACCAACAAACCAAGACTTTGCCAACTGCTCTTTTGTACAAAATAATTACAATGTTGTGCACATTCAGCCCACTGTGCTGGGCTAGCAAGATCTGCTGAATGGATATGGGTCGTTATATTGTAATCCTTTATTTTGTATCATTAAAACAAATTGAAAACATAATTTTTGTCCACGAATAACAATATTAAACTGCAGAGATACACCAGATGAATTTTCACTACCACTTCAGAGGTAATGCAAGATGAATTCTCTTCCTCTGTCTTAGTGCAGAAACAGAATCAGTACAAACACTGGACAACAACCACAACAACAGCAACATCAACAACAATATAACTTGTTCCCTTCATTAGACCAGAACTTATAAGCATTAGTTGGGCCATTTACAAGGCCGGGTTACATCACTCCTCCACAGAAACAGTCTCCAAGCTTCCACATCCGTGGCCAAAACCTGCTTGCATCCTTGGATCCTGCGTCAGACTAAAGCGACCTCTCCACGTGTTGGCCCGTCCTTGCATTCTAATAGGACATTCTAGTGTTAACATACAGTAGTAGTGTGAATGGGAGATAGAGAGCCAGCAATCAATGAGAAAACTCTTGATGTAGGAACAGAAAGATATAGCACAAAACAACCACTTATAATGTGTATATGTCAATGCTCTGATGAACTAAGGAGGACCCTGGATAACGTCCATAATCTGTATAAAACCTGCCTTGTGTCAATGGACACAAATAAACGGAATGACATCATAAAAAAAAGAAAAAAACATTCTTACTTTTTAGAATAACTATCATACAAAGGGTCACTTAAGTTACTAAATTCAAATATACACAGCCATTTTCATATTTACATATATACATAGCAAAGAAATACCTTTATGGTGGTATGAATAGTTGGTTTAGGACAGACTTCCCTTTATATGAATTTTAAGTTCTGGATAACTCTGACTGAAATTTAAGAAAAATAAAACGTAGGGCTTAAGGCACTTTCTACCAAAGCAAATACTGAAATGATCGCATAGGCTCCAAGGAAGTTTTAAACACATGCTGAAAGAATATACATTAGGTCTTTAGAAGCGTCTACATGTCCTGGTTAAACATGTTTATGGATGTAAACAAATGTTTCTCTCAGGTGGCATGTACGGTTTCTATCAGCTGTTAAAAGGACTTAAAATACAAAATCTGTTTACATCATTCGACTTAGAAAATTACGTTACGGCAGGAAAGCATAGAGAAGGCCCAGTGTGGGTTAAGGCAGATGTGACGCGAGCGAGCGGCCCGTGACTATAGTCCTCCAAAGGCAGTGCTCAAGTCACGTGATACAGAATCTTCTAGATGACATTATGGAAAAGATCTTTCCCCTTTGAAAAAACAACAACAGTTTGTAAACAAATAAAAAATAGAAAGTAGCCAAAGCGTGTGTACTCTTTTTGTTTCCAACAGTTTGGGGTTTTCAACTGAAATTGCAGGAGCAGTTTTATCTGAGCCGTCCAAGTCCATTTCTTTTGTAAGTAAGAAGCCACGACATTGTAGACGAAGTTGAATAAAATGTTTATAAAAGCATCTGTAATCTTCACTTCTGGTGCTCTGTGTCTGACGTAGACGTCTCCGGCTCATACGTAATGTTCTTTGACGTCCTCCGCCACGTTGGCAGCGTTAAGGTTTTTACAGCGGTTGTCCTTGGGGCTGTAGGCTGTCCGATGGGGAGCTTTGACCGGGGCGCTGCGGCTGGTGCAGATCACCTCTCCTTTCCCCGACCCCCTGTCCTGCCCCCCTGGCGCGGGGGCACTTTGGGGAGAGGCCCTTCTCCACCTCCAGGCCTCCTCCTCTCCCCCGCCCCTCCACCTCCTCGTCCCCGTCCTCCTCCTCCCCGTCCGCCCCGTCGCACGTCCTGTCGGCGGGGCTCATGAGTTTCTTACACTCGTACTGGACGTCCTTGTCGCGGTTGTCCTTGAGCAGCGCCTGGCCGGCCCACGGCGTCTCCAGCTGGTTGTTCACCGTGCCGTTCTCGGCGGCGGACGCCCTCTCGCGCTCTTTCTTCCTCTTGCGGCTCCAGCGCACGCACACCACGATGCAGAGGATCCACAGCACGCTGAACACCACGCACAGCACCGGGACCAGGTAGTCTGCGAGGAGAGAGGAGGGAGGGAGAGGTTGGTTTTCGGAAAACAAACGCCAAAGAAAACAAAATGTTACAAAACGTAACCGTAACTGCAGACGGTTTGGGGCCTCCGACTCACCGACTGGCTGGGGCGCGACCTGCGTCTCCACTTTGACCTCCACCACAGCCAGCATGAGGGTGCTGTTGTGGCGCTTGGAGAGGGCACTGATGATAGAGCTGGCGGCCTCCTGGATGTCTGCACGATTGGCCTCCAGCGCACGGGCATCGTCCTCATAGGACTGCAGGGGAGAGGGGGGAGAGACGAGGGGCGGAGAGGAGAGGAGGAAGGAACAGAGAGAAAGAAGAGGTAATGTTGACTCTGCACAAGAAAGGGATTCCCGCTTCCCCCCCCCTGACATGCGCCCTCCCATGAAGCAAACAGAGGGTGTAGTTAATTGCCTAATAAGTCGATCAGAGTGAGTCCAGGGGGAGCGGGGGGAGCTTAGCTCATTGCTGAGCACTTCAATTAGGAGGAACAATGGCGGAGCGGGCCAGCTGTGGCTCCCTGGCCAGAGAGAAACCCTCCCCTTTCTTCTTCCTGGGAAAGCAGCAGCTCATTCACACGCTCCCAGGCGAGCATCGAGCGCCCCTCACCCCGCCTCTGGCACCATGCTAGGTTGCTAGCGACCACCCTCCGGGCCTCACAAAGCCCCGGCAGCCTCACAAAGGCCAGGCTGGCACCTCAGCCTCCACAGCCCCAGGTGTACGTCTTCTCCAGGGCACAACCGCTGTCCAAAACCCCAGGCCCACGTCAGAGGGTTCGACCCGGACCTTTTCAAAATCACCTCGGACGTTTCGACGTGAGCCCGCGTCGAGTGGGCGGTGAGTTCTAATGAAAGCCAGCTCTGAAGCTGTGAGGGTTTCAGACACACCACTCCTTTTCCTGTACTACGTCCCCAAACATGACTACATCACAAGTACAGGCTTAATCCCCTCCATTAAGAGCTTAGTGCCCTGTAGGGCCTGATTTCCCCCACGTCTGACTCTGGGGAGAGAACCTGGGTGGCCGACCGAGACAGAGAGAGAGAGAGATAGAGAGAACGAGAGACTGACATAGCAACGACAAGCAAAGGAGGAGAGACAGAGAACAGTAAGGTGTTCCAAAGTCGAGCTAAATGTCAAACAGATGTTTCCGAAGAAGGGCGTCGCACTTCAAAAGCCTTCCCTTTTAACAAAGGGGAAAGAAAAAGGCTCAGATTTTACTAGTCTACTCTGGAAGCCATTTACAATGACGAATTAAGTGTGTGATTTAATAAAGTGAATGAAAGAGCAGAGTGAGGCGAGGTCCTCGGGGCTAAGTGAGGGAGGAGAGGAGCGAGGGGTTCTGATGACTACAGTGGGACGTGTGGAGGTAAGAAGGGATCAATGGCAGATGGCAGTTGGAAGGTGGGAGGTGAGGGGGGGTAGCTGTGTGTGTGTGTTTGGGGTTAGGGGGCACTCACCATGGCAACCTCTACGGCATCTCTGTTGGAGTTGGCCAGGTCACAGAGAATGAGGAGCGAGCGGTCTTTAGCCAGGGTCTGGGTAACGGGGAGGTACCTCAGCTCCCAACAGATGTTCTCCACAGTTGTGCCCTTTCATAACACACACACACAAATACACACACAACACGATAAGAGATGACATTAGTAATGTAGGCTGAGAGAACGTTCATTCGTTTGTGTTCCAAACAGGAAGCATTTTCTAGTCGGTCCAAACGATCGTTTGTGGCTCTCACTTGTGGCACTTTGTCTTTGTCGAAGATCAGGGTGATCCGAGCACAGCTGTTGTCCAGGTAACCACTGTTGGGCTCGCACTGGGTTTGCAGCGGGGGGGGGCGGGGTCTGGCGTGGAGCACACGCCCCACAGGTGGCAGGGCGGGGAGAAGCAGGTAAGAAACTGGTGTTCCACGCACTCGTGACCTCCCTGACAGGAGGGGGCGCTGTCCGGGGCTGGGGGGCTTCTCTGGAGCAGGCAGGGCCGCCGGCCACACAGCACCTGGAAACCAGCGGACAGACGTTAGAGCTCTGAACACGCCCACGGACACTCGACGGCGGAGACTCGAGGGGCGGAGCCTCACCTTGGAGCAGCGCACGTTGCCGTTGACGCACTGGCAGGTGTTACACTCCTCCTCCCAGCGGCTGCCGTGAGGAAACTGCAGGCCAGAGTGACGGCAGGCCTTCCCTATCCCTATGACTGCAGGGAGAGAGAGAGAGAGGTAGAGAGAGAGAGGGAGAGAGAGATGGAGAGAGAGAGAGATGGAGAGAGAGAGAGAGAGAGAGATGAGAGAGAGAGAGAGAGAGAGAGAGAGAGGGAGAGGGTAGTAGAAAGAGAGAGGTAGAGAAAGAGGGAGAGAGAGAGAGGTAGAGAAAGAGAGAGGTAGAAAGAGAGAGGTTAGAGAAAGAGAGAGGTAGAAAGAGAGAGGTCAGAGAAAGAGAGAAGTAGAAAGAGAGAGGTAGAGAAAGAGGGAGAGAGAGATGGAGATATGGATAGATAAAGATGAGAGAGAGAGAGAGAGAGAGAGAGATGGAGAGAGAGGTAGAGAGAGAGGTATAGAGAGAGAGGAGAGGTATAGAGAGAGGGAGAAAGAGATGGAGAGACAGAGAGAGATATGGACAGATAAAGACGAGAGAGAGAGACAAGGTTAGGACCAGTCCCCCTGCACTCCCGCTCCCTGGAGAGGGCTTGACAATGATTCCGACTGGGAACCAGGGTTCTATCCTGGGTTCTCCTGGTGGGTTCTAGAGAACTCACACTCCTGGCAGCGAGGCCCGGCGCGGCCCAGGGGACAGACACAGCGGAACCCGTAGATCTCGTCCACGCACGTGGAACCGTAGGCACACGGAGAGGACTGGCACTCATCGATGTCTGAGAGGGGAGGGAGAAGAGAAGCAGTTGGAAGCCGTACATAGAGATGTCTAATACTGCTTCAACACAGCCCATCGGGGAAGGTATTGACGATGGGTTCTCATGCAGCCTCACTACGGCCCTCTCTGAAAAGGGAGTAAAAGGAGCCGAGGATTCTCCCAGAGAACGTCTCACTGAACTGACCTGTTTGCAGAATACAGCTGACCCCTCGTCACAAGAGGGGTCAGAGGTTAAGACAGGCTTCCTAAAGGCTTCCTAATCTGTCCCCTCGGAGACAATCAGCTCAAACTCCCCGTGTCCCCTTTCACACCCCTGACCCCCAGGTCCCCCCCCCCGTCCCCCACCCTAACCCTAACCCCCCCCCTCTCTGGTTCCCAGGGACTCACTGATCCGGCAGTCAGGTCCGGCGAAGCCTGGGGCACACTCGCAGCGGAACCAGTTCACCCCGTCCACACACAGGCCACCGTTATAGCTGCAGGGAGAGACAGAGAGCACGTGAACACAACACCTCGTGTATACAGGGCAGCGTAGCACCAGGGTGCTGCATGCCACAGGTGCTGGAGCCTGCCACACACCAAACACAAAAGCTGGAGGGCTCAAACTACAAAGAGAAAAGCCCCTCGTTTTCATCCCTGTCCTTGCGGTCGAGTTTCGAGGCGAGAGAGAGAGAGAGAGACGAGGAGAGAGAGAGAGGAGAGAGAGAGGAGAGAGAGAGAGAGAGAGAGAGGGAGAGAGAGAGCGAGAGGGATGAGAGAGAGAGAGGGGAGAGAAAGGAATGATGTTCACTAAAGCTGATCCCTTATCAATGTCCAGACTTCATATGTAAATCCCGCCTGACCCCATACTGTGCTGGCCCTATACCCCTGCTGCCCTGCCCCCCCTGCCCTCCCCCACGCCGCCCCCTGTGCAGGGGTCAGTGGTGAAGAATAGGGAGAGGTGCGCCCTGACCCACCCCCTGCCCCCTGTACTAATCCCCCTGTCAGTCATTGTGGCAGGGGGAGTCTTTGTGTCCAGCAGGCCCTCTCTGATCCAGTGGAGCAGGAATACCCAGCTGCCAGGCTTCACTTCCCCTCTCACACACCTTCCATGCACCCCCCCCTACACACACACACACACACACACACACCTTCCATGCACCCCCGACACACACACACACACACACACACCTTCCATGCACACACACACACACACACCACACCTTCCATGCACACACACACACCACACCTTCCATGCACCCCCCACACACACACACACACACACACACACACACACACACACACACACCTCTGCATCCCCAGTACCGCTTGGTAATCTGGGAGGTATTAAATGAGATTTGTGAGGTGTGTAGTTAGCGGGACAGTTGTGTGCGAGTGATCCTCTCTAACAGCCTCCATCGCGGAGCAGGATATTCACACCGTTCAGATCGGACGGGATGGGAAGTGGCACTCAGCAACATCAAATAAAACACCCCCTGACTTCGTTCAACCTGCCTTTCGCGTGTTACGTTCACGTTTTATGTTCACGTTTCGCCACTTACCAGGGGTGAGGGTTGCAATCGTTGGCATCTGGAAGAGAGAGGGCGAAACAGAACGGAAGTTAGACCACCTGCACCAGAGACAGTGAGACAGAGCCTGGATTAAAGTCGCTAGTTTTCCATGTTTCTTACTCTGTCCACAGGTGGCGCCCTCCCAGCCGTCCTTGCAGATGCAGGTGTACGTGTCCCCGCCTCCAACGCAGGTCCCCCCGTTCTCACAAGGACCAGAGTCACACGTGCTGTTCTTGGCTGCAGGGACAGAGAGACGCCAGGGAGACACGTTTTAGGGAGCGCGGAAGAGCCAGGTAAGACTTTAGGAGGAGAGCTAAGACTTTAGGAGGAGAGCTAAGTCTTTAGGAGGAGAGATAAGACTTTAGGAGAGCTAAGACTTTAGGAGGAGAAGTAAGACTTTAGGAGGAGAGCTAAGACTTTAGGAGGAGAGGAGAGGTAAGACTTTAGGAGGACTTTAGGAGGAGAGGGAGGTAAGACTTTAGGAGAAGAGATAAGACTTTAGGAGAAGAGGTAAGACTTTAGGAGGAGAGGTAAGACTTTAGGAGGAGAGATAAGACTTTAGGAGAGCTAAGACATTAGGAGGAGAAGTAAGACTTTAGAAGGAGAGCTAAGACTTTAGGAGGAGAGGAGAGGTAAGAGTTTAGGAGGAGAGCTAAGACTTTAGGAGGAGAGGTAAGACTAGGAGGAGAGGTAAGACTTTAGGAGGAGAGGAGAGGTAAGAGTTTAGGAGGAGAGCTAAGACTTTAGGAGGAGAGGTAAGACTAGGAGGAGAGGTAAGACTTTAGGAGGAGAGATAAGACTTTAGGAGGAGAGATAAGACTTTAGGAGGGGAGGTAAGACTTTAGGAGGCGAGGTAAGACTTTAGGAGGAGAGATAAGACTTTAGGAGGAGAGGTAAGACTTTAGGAGGAGAGATAAGACTTTAGGAGGAGAGATAAGACTTTAGGAGGAGAGGTAAGACTTTAGGAGGACTTTAGGGGGAGAGATAAGACTTTAGGAGGAGAGATAAGACTTTAGGAGGAGAGCTAAGACTTTAGGAGGAGAAGTAAGACTTTAGGAGGAGAGGTAAGACTTTAGGAGGACTTTAGGGGGAGAGATAAGACTTTAGGAGGAGAGATAAGACTTTAGGAGGAGAGGTAAGACTTTAGGAGGACTTTAGGGGGAGAGATAAGACTTTAGGAGGAGAGCTAAGACTTTAGGAGGAGAAGTAAGACTTTAGGAGGAGAGGTAAGACTTTAGGAGGACTTTAGGGGGAGAGATAAGACTTTAGGAGGAGAGATAAGACTTTAGGAGGGGAGGTAAGACTTTAGGAGGCGAGGTAAGACTTTAGGAGGAGAGATAAGACTTTAGGAGGAGAGGTAAGACTTTAGGAGGAGAGATAAGACTTTAGGAGGAGAGATAAGACTTTAGGAGGAGAGGTAAGACTTTAGGAGGACTTTAGGGGGAGAGATAAGACTTTAGGAGGAGAGATAAGACTTTAGGAGGAGAGCTAAGACTTTAGGAGGAGAAGTAAGACTTTAGGAGGAGAGGTAAGACTTTAGGAGGACTTTAGGGGGAGAGATAAGACTTTAGGAGGAGAGATAAGACTTTAGGAGGAGAGGTAAGACTATAGGAGGAGAGGTAAGACTTTAGGAGGAGAGGAGAGGAGAGCTAAGACTTTAGGAGGAGAGGTAAGACTAGGAGGAGAGGTAAGACTTTAGGAGGAGAAGTAAGACTTTAGGAGGAGAGCTAAGACTTTAGGAGGAGAGATAAGACTTTAGGAGGAGAGATAAGACTTTAGGAGGAGAGATAAGACTTTAGGAGGAGAGGTAAGTCTTTAGGGGGAGAGGTAAGACTTTAGGAGGAGAGGTAAGACTTTAGGAGGAGAGATAAGACTTTAGGAGGAGAGGTAAGACTTTAGGAGGAGAGATAAGACTTTAGGAGGAGAGATAAGACTTTAGGAGGAGAGGTAAGAGTTTAGGAGGAGAGGAGAGCTAAGACGTTAGGAGGCGAGATAAGACTTTAGGAGGAGGAGAGGAGAGCTAAGACTTTAGGAGGAGGAGAGGTAAGACTTTAGGAGGAGAGGTAAGACTTTAGGAGGAGAGGTAAGACTTTAGGAGGAGAGGTAAGACTTTAGGAGGAGAGGTAAGAGTTTAGGAGGAGAGATAAGACTTTAGGAGGAGAGATAAGACTTTAGGAGGAGAGGTAAGACTTTAGGAGGAGAGATAAGACTTTAGGAGGAGAGATAAGACTTTAGGAGGAGAGGAGAGGAGAGCTAAGACTTTAGGAGGAGAAGTAAGACTTTAGGAGGAGGAGAGGTAAGACTTGATGGGGGTTTAGGCCGTGCTTCTCACCGGTGTTGCAGGTGCTTCCTCTCCACCCCGAGGGGCACGCACAGCGGAACGAGTCTCCGTGGTCGTAGCAGGTGCCTCCATTACTGCAGGTGCTGGCGTCACACTGGCTCTCACCTGCAGGAGGACGCCAGGCCGTCAGACTCACACACACACACACTGATACGCTAACACACTCACACACACACACTCTCTGAGACACGCTGGGACACACACACACACACTCTGTAACTCACGTGAGTGGCAGGTCTTGCCCTTCCAGTTGTCGGTGCACTGGCAGTAGAAGTCGTTGAGGAGGTCCACACAGCGGCCCCCGTTCTTGCAGGTGTTTCTCACACAGTCGTTCACGTCTGAGGGAGCAGACCTCAGGGGTCAACACAGAACACACTGCAGGCTCTCTCTCTCTGTCTCTCTCTCTGTCTCTCTCTCTGTCTCTCTCTCTGTCTGTCTGTCTGTCTGTCTGTCTGTCTGTCTGTCTGTCTGTCTGTCTCTCTCTCTCTCTCTCTCTCTCTCTCTCTGTCTCTCTCTCTCTCTCTCTCTCTCTCTCTCTCTCTCTCTCTCTGTCTCTCTGTCTCTCTGTCTCTTTGTCTCTCTGTCTCCCTCGCTCGCTCTCTCAGACACGCACACACATGTAAACACACACACACTCACCAAGGTCACACAGAGGGCCCTCCCAGCCGTCAGGGCAGAAGCACTGGAAGGAGCTGATGCCATCGATGCAGGTTCCTCCATTCTTACAGGGGGAGGCCACGCAGTCGTTGATATCTGCAGGGAGAGAGAGAGAGAGAGAGAGAGAGAGAGAGAGAGAGAGACGAGTTGAGAGAGAGAGAGAGAGACAGGGGGAGAGGTAGGAGAGAGAGAGAGAGAGAGATGAGAGAGAGCGAGGAGAGAGAGAGATGACGAGAGAGATAGAGAGAGAGAGAGAGAGAGAGTAGAGAGGGAGAGAGGAGATGAGAGAGCTATGCGGGAGAGAGTATGGGTGAGGATGAGGAGGAGAAAGCGATGACAGCGAGAGACTGGTGTGACTGTGGGTTAGAGTACTCACTCTCGTGACAGTAGAGACCATGAAGCCCAGATCACAAGAGCAGGTGAAGTTCCCGGCCGGCTGGCTGATGCAGCGACCGTGGGGGCCGCACACATTGGACGATATGTGCCACAACCCCTTCCTGGGTGTCGTTGGTGGCCACGGCAACGGTACAGCTGTCGATCACTGGGGTCAACAAAGAAAGAAACGATGTGTAATGAACGATGACATCACACAATATCCAGCTGAAAAGTGAGGTCTGGGTTCAGGAGGGGTGAGGTCTGGGTTCAGGGAGGGGTGAGGTCTGGGTTCAGGAGGGGTGAGGTCTGGGTTCAGGAGGGGTGAGGTCTGGGTTCAGGAGGGGTGAGGTCTGGGTTCAGGAGGGATGAGGTCTGGGTTCAGGAGGGGTGAGGTCTGGGTCAGGGGGGTGAGGTCTGGGTTCAGGAGGGGTGAGGTCTGGGTTCAGGAGGGGTGAGGTCTGGGTTCAGGAGGGGTGAGGTCTGGGTTCAGGAGGGGTGAGGTCTGGGTTCAGGAGGGTGAGGTCTGGGTTCAGGAGGGGTGAGGTCTGGGTTCAGGGGGGGTGAGGTCTGGGTCAGGAGGGGTGAGGTCTGGGTTCAGGAGGGGTGAGGTCTGGGTTCCGGAGGGGTGAGGTCTGGGTTCAGGAGGGTGAGGTCTGGGTTCAGGAGGGGTGAGGTCTGGGTTCAGGGGGGGTGAGGTCTGGGTTCCGGAGGGGTGAGGTCTGGGTTCCTACCTTCACACGGGTTGGTCCGGCAGGGGTCCTTCAGCTCTGAGCAGGTCTGCCTTCGTACTCGTCTGGACAGGCACAGTAGAAGTCTCCCCACCATGCTGTGACACTGGGCCTTGTTCTGGCAGGGTTAGGGCTGCACGGGGTCGCCTGTACCTGCGGACGAAGGGACGGATGAGGGGACGGATGAGTATGTTCCCAGCCACTGGAGGATGATGTTATCGATGGACCTGATGGGTAGGACTCGCTGAAGCTCACCTCGCAGGTGGTTCCGGAAAACCCGCTCGGGCACTCGCACATGAACCCGTCCGGGAGGACGTGGCACGTGGCGGCGTTCCGGCACGGCTCGCTGGCACAGCCGTCCCTCTGGATCTCGCAGTGCCGGCCCACGTGGCCGGGCGGGCACACGCACATGTAGCCGCTCCGCCCGTCCTTGCACGTGGCTCCGTTTGACACTGTCCGTGACAGCTGTTGGTGTCTGCAGGTGTAGGGAGGGACAGAGCTCAGTGGGTAGCAAAGCCGGGTCAGACCATGGAAAGACAGGGACGGCATGCTAGACACAGAGACAGGGACGGCATGCCAGGCACAAAGCTCAAAGATGCAGGTTCAAGCCCGACAGAAAGGGAAGTTTAGATACAGGAAGCCACGCTGCTCTGGGTTATAAAGCTGCATGCATTGAAAGCAGTTAGGTCAACTGAAAAGCTCTCGTTCCTATTTCCCTACTCGCTGAAAACCGGATGGGATTTTCACGGTTGTGAAAGTCCATTCCGTTGCAAGAGACTTGTATGGCTAAAGAGTGTGTTTAGCAGAGAGCAAGCCTGGGAAGAGACATGGTTCTGAGTTGGTTGTTGACAGAGCTTCAGGCAAGAGGACAGATATCAGGAAGTGACCAATACTAACTGATGTCACAGTTCTTGCCGACCCATCCACGGAAGCAGGCACAGTGATATCCACCAATCAAGTTTTTGCAAGAGTAAGCATTGTGACAAGGCTTCCCGAAACATTCATTAACGTCTGCGGAAGGGGGAGAGAGAGAGGGAGGGAGAGGGAGGGAGAGAGAGAGGGTGAGCGAAAGAGAGAGAGAAAGAGAGACCTAAGAACCAGCCCCACCACCAAGTAGTATTTTTCTGGAACGAGGTTGAAATTCAAGCCCCTGGACTGCCTCTATACCCAGGGAGAGCAGAATGTCAGCTGCCTGCCTGCTGCCTGCCTGCCTGCCTCCTGCCTGCCTCTATCCACAAACCTTCTCTCTTCCACACCAACGTGCCCCGCACCCAAGGTAATCTAGAACATTCTTTAAGATCTAGTGAACTGCTCTTTATCATGTACTGTATGTCTCAGCGCTCCCTGCACTGACCAGACCCGGGCTAGCCGCTACGCTGCACCTGTTGGCCTGCCGTAACACAACACCTCTCTCCCAGGTACCGCCCGTTCCCTGAAAGGAGAACCCGTGTATCTGAGGAGAACCCGTAACACAAAGGCCTAGAGCTTTGTGTCCTTGTCTTAGCATGTTCACAGGTTACAAAACCGTTTCCTCTGAACCGCGCTTCAGTGGGGTGGGGCTGTGTGTGTGTGGAAAACATCCCCCTTTTACCTCAGTCTGCAGCCCCCTTTTACCCCAGTCTGCAGCCAAACATAACCCCCCGTCTGGGTATATTTGCCCCCCAAGGCCAGCAGTTGCCAGGCTGCGTGTTATTTATAACTTTACTCTCCAGTCACCTGGCTCCGGTTGCACATCATATTGAGCTACCTCAGTGTGCGAGCCCCCCTTTCCAAACCACTACTCTGCATAGTAATAGCACTCGCTAAAACGGGACGAGGTAAACAAACATTAAAATGCTACTCAAGCAACAGAAATACATGGCATGAGATCAAACACACCATTCACTACCGGGGGACAAATACCAAAAAAAGACATTCACAAATAAAGACATACGAGTACCAAACGTAATGCGATCAAAAACATGCGGTGTTTCTAGTTCTGCAGCCCAGGACACCTTGGTCACGGAGCTACAGTGCTGCTGGTGTTGGCGTACCTATCTGGCAGGTCTTCCCCGCCCACTGCGGAGGGCACAGGCATTCGAAACCGTTCTCCATGTCGATGCAGGTGCCACCCTGGGCACAGGGGTTAGAGGCACACTCGTCCGTGTCTGAAACACACACACACACACACAGTTAATGTCACAGCCTGGCTTCATGTCACGTCGTGAAGCACAAACACACATGCAAAGTCAGCGACGAGCCCACAGCGAGAGCGAGGAGGCGAGAGAGAGCGAGCGAGAGAAAGCACGAGCAAGAGCGAACAAGCGCGCGAAAACAAGACAAGCCCGCGAGCGGGACAAAGAGCGAGAAAGCGAGAGCAACAAAACGAGAGAGAGCGAGAGAGAGCGAGCGCAGAGCGCGACAAGAGAAGAAGAGAGAGCGAGAGCAAAGCTCTACGAAACAAAAACAGCTGCTCAGAGCCCCTAGCATCCACCCTGCACTCCCTCTCTCTCTCTCACTCCCCTCCCCCTCTCTCTAACTCTCTCTCTCCCTCTCCCACTCTCTCTAACTCTCCCTCTCTCTCTCTCTCTCTCTCACACGCACAGTAGAACAAGTTGTTCTCACCTTGGGCACAGGTAGGCCCTGTCCAGCCAGAGGGACAGTGGCACTCGAACCCAGAGGGGACCTCGTGGCAGGTTCCTCCGTTGGCGCAGGGGTTGGACACGCAGGCGTGCTCCGCTGGAAGGTGGCGGTTGAGGGGGGTGAGAGGGGTGGGGGGGGTGAGAGGGGTGAGAGGGGTTGGGAAGAGAGACATATTTTTGCTTAGCTCCAGTAAAACTTTGGGTAAAACGCCATTGGCATCCACAGGCAGGTTGATATGTGCAATGTGCTGACTCACCTATCTGGCAGTTCTTGCCCGAGTAGCCGTCAGAACAGGCACAGTTATACTCGTCAGGTTCCGTGTTCATACACGTCCCCCCGTTCCTACACGGGCGGTTCGTTCCACAGTAGTTCAGGTCTGTGGAGAAACGTGGAACGATTAAGCTCACCCTCGAGTTTAGGGGTTTGGATGTCGGACACAGGTGACAGGTCAGAGGTAAACAGGTGACAGTATTGTGGTGGTCAAAGTCAAGGAACGGTCTGGATTCGGTAACCAAGCAACCACGTGTCAGCTACAGTGTCCCAGGTACAGTGTCCCAGGTACAGAGTAACCAAGCAACCACGTGTCAGCTACAGTGTCCCAGGTACAGTGTCCCAGGTACAGAGTAACCAAGCAACCACGTGTCAGCTACAGTGTCCCAGGTACAGTGTCCCAGGTACAGCCTGTGGTACAGCCTCCAGGTGCGTACAGTCATCTCACCTTTGTTACACAGCAGGCCCCCCCAGTTCTTCTCACAGCTGCACTGCCAGGGCTTGTTGCAGGTGCCATGGACACAGCCAGGGTAGGGCAGGCAGTCGTCACAGAACAGACCCTGCCAACCGTAGTTACACCTGCAAAGGAAACGCACATCTTAGATCATCAGACCACAACCTCAGGTAGAATGTCCGTGTTTAAAACCATGGCAACAAACATTTTCTTATTTTTTCCTGAGATCTTCCGTTTTGCAGCCGCTAGGCTAAACCTCCCCAGTGACCTCATGTGTGATGACATACGACAGTTAAACAAGACAATATGCTTAAGTGATCCACGACGAAACCAAGCATCGCTTTAAAGAGGAGGGTCTGTTTATGTGGCTATCCGCACGACGTAGACGCCGCGTCGCCACGACGACCCGAGTCGTCAACAGCGGGCGAACGTCTTCATCGAGGCGACCGATGACACCTTCACCCAGGCTCCTAATCTCAGACAGTGTGCTGGGGACATTCCTGACCAGAGAGAGAGGAGGAGGGGGGGGTCGGGCCTCCAGCCTCTCCCGGCAGTGTGTGGGGGCTGCTGGGGGACAGGGAGAGGCTGTCTGGGAGCCTCCAGGGAGCCGGAGGGGGGGGGTGGGGGGGGCCGGTGAAGGGTTAGCTAATCTGTTGGTTTATGGCAGCGGTCTGTTATTCCAAGGCCAGCGGTAACCTTGCCCCACCTGTCGTGTCATTTCTCCCCCCAGAGCTATTTTAAGGATCCCCTTCTGCAAATGGAGGCCGATCGCACGCTCCGCTGAGGTCCTTCGCAGACGCGGCGGCCCGCTCCAGTGTGCCGGGGGGGTGTGCTCTGGTGTGCGGCGCTGCGGTCTGGACACGCAACAACGCCGCCACTTCGCTGTTTCATATCGTGCGTAATGCAGTGTGTCAGAGGTCACTGTGTCGCAACGTGCAATGTTGCATTAAGGTCTTGCACACTGGCCCTGTGGTTTAGGGTTTGTCCAGCGCTGTGCAGCCGTAGTGGCGTGGAAGGCTTGAGGCCTCCGTGTGGGAGCGGGAGGAGGGGGGGGGGAGGAGGGGGAGGAGACCGCAAGGCCACCGCAGGCGGGGGTGGCCTCAGACCTCCCCAGCCATGGCCCCCGTCAATGGAGGGCCCCAAAATATCCCTCCTCCAACAACTGCCCACGCTTTGGAAATAGACCTGCAAAAGCCACGCCCCCCTCCCGCTGTCTGTCAGCCAGGGGGCCCTGACCTGCTCCTCTTAGCCACGCCCCCCTCCCGCTGTCTGTCAGCCAGGGGGCCCTGACCTGCTCCTCTCCAACAGCTCCAAGACTGTTGAATTATTTACAGAGAGAGAGAGAGAGAGACAGAGAGACAGAGACAGAGAGAAAGAGAGAGACACTCTCCGAAATAAGCCAACTTAGCCCCGCTGTTGCCAGGATACCTCTCCAGTTGTGTCACATGAGGGAGAGTATAGGTTGTGGACGCGCCGTGTGTATGGAAACAAGACACCCACAACACATTTTTAGTTTTCCTCAAGTCTGCAGGAAGGGCGGGCTTCTATCTGCAGGGAGCCTGGGAGAGAGAGAGCCTGCCTGTGTTCCTGGTGGGAGAGAGAGAGCCTGCCTGTGTTTCTGGTGGGAGAGAGCCTGCCTGTGTTTCTGGTGGGAGAGAGCCTGCCTGTGCTCCTGGTGGGAGAGAGCCTGCCTGTGTTCCTGGTGGGAGAGAGCCTGCCTGTGTTCCTGTGGGAGAGAGCCTGCCTGTGCTCCTGGTGGGAGAGAGCCTGCCTGTGTTCCTGTGGGAGAGGGCCTGCCTGTGTTCCTGGTGAGAGAGAGCCTGCCTGTGTTCCTGGTGGGAGAGGGCCTGCCTGTGTTCCTGTGGGAGAGAGCCTGCCTGTGTTCCTGGTGGGAGAGAGAGAGCCTGCCTGTGTTCCTGGTGGGAGAGAGCCTGCCTGTGTTCCTGGTGGGAGAGAGCCTGCCTGTGTTCCTGTGGGAGAGAGCCTGCCTGTGTTCCTGGTGGGAGAGAGCCTGCCTGTGCTCCTGGTGGGAGAGAGCCTGCCTGTGTTCCTGGTGGGAGAGAGCCTGCCTGTGTTCCTGGTGGGAGAGAGCCTGCCTGTGCTCCTGGTGGGAGAGAGAGAGCCTGCCTGTGTTCCTGTGGGAGAGAGCCTGCCTGTGTTCCTGTGGGAGAGAGCCTGCCTGTGTTCCTGTGGGAGAGAGCCTGCCTGTGTTCCTGGTGGGAGAGAGCCTGCCTGTGTTCCTGGTGGGAGAGAGCCTGGCAAGCTCCAAATCACATGTTGAGGCACATTCCATGTTGTTCTCTTCGTTCAATTCCAAAAGCCACATTCAGAGATCGGGCTCATTCGGGAGTCATATGGGAGTTCTCTCCCTCGCCTGGTCCACTTGCATGGTAGTTTGAGCGTATGATGCGTTGTGGACCAGCTCACTTTGTCACGCCAGGCCAGGCTGCTGTTCTCTATAGGCCCAGTACGTGACCCAGGGTGCTGGATCGAGCCCCGCCCTGCAGGCCAAGCTGCCAGCCAAAACAGGCCCAGGATAGGAGGAGGTGCAGGGGCCTGCCTGGCGTGGGCAGAGGGGCTCAGACACACAGCGCTGGAGCAGGAGAGGAAACACTGTGTGCAAAACAGGCCTCCGCGAGCCAGCTTTGGAACAGGAAGGAGAACAATGGCTCCTGGATCAGACTGGAGCTGGAGAGGTGTGTGTGTGTGTGTGTGTGGGATGGGAAAGGGGGGAGATGGAGGTTGGGGGGGAGTAGTACATGACTCTACACTCCACAGAGGGCCAGGGGACTCATCTAACATCCACCCCCACCCCACTCCCACTAACATCCACCTCCACCCCACTCCATGCAGACAGGCTGCGGGGAACTCACGTGCACTCTCCAGGGGCGGTGCACCCTCCGTGGAGCAGGTTGCAGCCTTGCTTGCAGATAGCTGTGGGTCAAAGACAGATTGACAAATGAATAACAACCCAAGCTTCGACTGGAAAGCTACAAACTGGTTCTCTCCAAAGCTTCCAGGATTTGCATTTGGTTAAGAGAGCCGTAAAAAGGATTTGTCAGTATGTCATGGGGCGAAAGTGTCGTGTGAGGGGTTGGATGGTGGGTTGGATGGTGGGTTGGATGATGGGTTGGATGGTGTGTTAGATGATGGGTTGGATGATGGGTTGGATGGTGGGTTGGATGATGGGTTGGATGGTGGGTTGGATGGCGCGTGAGAAGGTTCCTACTCACCGGTCTTGCAGTCGGGCCCCATCCAGCCCTCCATGCAGCCTCTGTTCCCCAGCTGGTCGCACACGTAGTGGCCAAAGTAGTCGTCTCGCGGCCTGCACTGCTTGTTGCACTTGCTGCCGTAGTAGTTGTCATGGCAGCGCACGCGGATGCTGTACTCGAAGGCGGCCGTGGGCCCGTTGTGCTGGATGGTCTGACGCTCGTCACCGGGGTTGATCATCCCTTTGCGGACGTTCCGCTCGATCAACAGGTCCTCATCTGTGGACAGAATCACATGGGACTTGAGTTCAGTGAGCTTGAATTCGATGCAGCGACGGTTGCGTGGGTCGATTTGAACTGGCGACCCCCTCTGGATGTGCAGAGGTTGATATAGTGCTCTTCTGTTGAGTCGCTTCGACGTTGGTGCGAAGGACTCTGAGTCGAAGCTTGAACCGGGAGGATGGGTGGGGGTGGTAGGTGGTGGTAGGTGGGGGTGGTGGTCCAGGGCTGCGAGAGAATGATAACCACAACGTTTTGCTTGAATTTTCCTGCTTTTTTAAGAGGCTTTTCGTGCCTCTCCCTCTCTCGCTGCCCTCTCTCTCTCCCTCCCTCGCTGCCCTCTCTCTCTCTCTCTCTCCCACTCTACCCTCCCTCCCTCCCTCTCTCTCTCTCTCTCTCCCTCTCTCCCTCTCTCCCTCCCCTCTCCCTCCCCTCTCCCTCCCTCCCTCGCCCTCTCTCAGGAAACCCTGCTCTGACTCCTTCGGAGCCGGGCCGGAAATAATAAGAGACGGGAACAAACGAGGAAGGGCGACATAGGAAAGGGCCTTTAGCTTTTTCTCAAGGAACAGAAACACCATGAACCCAACAGGCTTGGCTGCAGCCACCAGCGGGGTTAATACCCTGCCCCCTCGATCGCTCTCCCTGCCTCTTCTCTCCCCCTAACCCTAACCTAACCCTAACCCTAACCCAGAAGAACGATCTCTCTGACTCACTTTTATGACTTGCCTCGCTCAAACTAAATCCCAAAGTGCTTTTTTTCCAGGGCCTTCAAAATCACGTTCTGTCCTGTTTTTCCTCGATTTGGCTGACAGCTAGCACGCTGCCACAGATTCAACAGTCACTCCCCCACCTGAAAACTGCAGCACTCCACTTACTGCTGTTCATTTCCAGCAATTAGATATAAAAATACAGACCAATCATTGGCTCTCTCAGGCCTGAAGGAGACACTCCTAAGAGAGGCGGCTGTTACCAGGGAGAGAGGGGGGCGGGAGGGGGGCAGGAGGGGGGGCGGGAGGGGGGGGGGAGGGGGGGCGGGAGGGGGCGGGAGTGGGTGGTTGGAGGGGCACGCTGGTTTACACAAACTGTGAGGGGGGCTTCGAAATGGAGCAGTTGACCGAGTAAAGAGCAACACAACTGCCTGTGTTTATACAAACACAACATAGTTTAGAAATGTAATGTGGCTGACACACAGTTAACCAGGCAAGTTTCTGTTAAGCTGGTTTAGGATAATGCTGTCTTGGCTTAGATATAAACAATCAAGCAACTTTCATGTCATGTACATGCTACCATCGCACTGATGAAGCATTAACCGCTAAAACGACGTCCACGAGTCTGTTCACAACCTCCTCTTAATCCCTCCAACAGCCATTCCTCCCTCTCTCATTCTCTGCAGATGATGTCAGAAGACTTCAGAAACACTAACATCAATGGCCCTGCCACCACCTAATAAACTAACAATGGCACAGGCCTCTTCTCTCCCCAGCCTCTGTGTTGTGTTTAAACACAGAGAGCTTCCTGGAGGATAAACAGCCTGAGGAGAGCCTCCTCTTTCCTGAGGCCTCTCCAGAAGGCTGGCCAGGGGGAGCTATCCAACAGCCCCACCACACACTACGGCATTGGGCTTTTAAAAACAAAACAACTCCCTCTAAACAGGCTCTTGCACAGTGCAAAACAGGGCAACACACAGCTCAGCTCTCTATGACCCCAACAGACCCTGGGTCGACGTGGTAACGGAGGCCAGGGGTAGGGGTGTGTGTTTGTGTTGTGTAGGTGTGTGTGTGTGTGTGTGTGTGGCTGTCAGCACAGCGAGCGGTCAGTCTGTCACTGTCCAGAGAGGCGTGCGTGTCTGCGGCCGCGGCGGTCGCCCGTCCTGTCGTGGTTGTCACGGCGTCGACAAGCGGGATAATGAAGTGGCGCGCGGTAGCTCCGCAGCTGCTGGGAAGGTAATTAGCAGACGGACTTCAGTGGAAAGAAAAAAGAGCTGAGCTCCATAATTAATGGCTTAACGAGGTGATGTCCGTGCTTTATATAGAGGCGCAGGGCACAAACAGTCTCTCTCTCACTCACACACACACACACACACACACACACAGTCCCATAGGAGGGAAACCAGCCTAGCAATGTTACCTATCAGTCACAGCCAACAGCATAGGAATGTATACACTCCCAACAGAATCCTATATAAACTGCTGCAACTGAGCGTGAACGAAAAAGAAGTAAAATGGGACTGATCCCTGACACTCATGGAGGAGGAGGAGAGACAGGGGCCCAGAGAAACCAGCCAGGCCCTCTCTCCTCCTCAGAGAGACCAGCCAGGCCCTCTCTCCTCCTCAGAGAGACCGGCCAGGCCCTCTCTCCTCCTCAGAGAGACCAGACAGGCCTCTCTTCTCCTCAGAGAGACCGGCCAGGCCCTCTCTTCTCCTCAGAGAGACCAGCCAGGCCCTCTCTCCTCCTCGGAGAGAACCAGCCAGGCCCTCTCTCCTCCTCAGAGAGACCAGACAGGCCCTCTCTCCTCCTCAGAGAGACCAGACAGGCCCTCTCTTCTCCTCAGAGAGACCGGCCGGGCCCTCTCTCCTCCTCAGAGAAACCGGCCAGGCCCTCTCTCCTCCTCAGAGAGACCAGACAGGCCCTCTCTTCTCCTCAGAGAGACCAGACAGGCCCTCTCTCCTCCTCAGAGAGACCAGACAGGCCCTCTCTTCTCCTCAGAGAGACCAGACAAGGCCCTCTCTCCTCCTCAGAGAGACCAGACAGGCCCTCTCTCCTCCTCAGAGAGACCAGACAGGCCCTCTCTCCTCCTCAGAGAAACCGGCCAGGCCCTCTCTCCTCCTCAAAGAGACCGGACAGGCCCTCTCTCCTCCTCAGAGAGACCGGCCAGGCCCTCTCTCCTCCTCAGAGAGACCAGACAGGCCCTCTCTCCTCCTCAGAGAGACCAGACACATGTTCATCGACCGTACGAACACAAAGCCCTCGATAGGTTAGCTTAACCCAGTGATCCTGCCTCGGGGTTTAAAAGCTGCCCTGGATCTAACTCCCTGAAACGATCCCAAGTCTCTATCACATAGATGACATTCCTCAATTAACCTGTATTCCTGCTGGCAGGAGTGAGATGAGTGGAGGAAGTGAAAACAGGACACAGCTGTGTACAGGACTCCTCAGGTGCCGGCTACAGGCCTCACCACACTCATGCATTCTTCTGGTTTCCCTTCAGGAACAATTAGTGACTTAGCTACTGTATAGAAGGAATGCGGTGTTTGTGTGCGTGTGTGTGTGTGTTCGTGTGTGTGTTTGTGTGATGAGAGGGACGAGAGAAGAAATCCTTTGATCTCTGACGTATGAGGTCACTTCCTTTAGACTGTCATCTGTTATGCTGGTGCTACTGGTAGGAAATAGAGCAGGGTATATT
Organism: Mallotus villosus; assembly: GCA_903064625.1. NCBI lineage: Eukaryota > Metazoa > Chordata > Actinopteri > Osmeriformes > Salangidae > Mallotus > Mallotus villosus. The sequence continues at coordinate 32,323 of CAEFZP010002348.1, read as the reverse complement.
GGTATATAGAGCAGGGTGGTATATAGAACAGGGTGGTCTATAGAACAGGGTGGTATATAGAGCAGGGCGTTATATAGAGCAGGGTGGGATATAAACCAGGGTGGGATATAGAGCAGGGCGTTATATAGAGCTGGGTATATAGGTATATAGAACAAGGTATATAGAACAGGGTATATAGAGCAGGGTGGTATATAGAGCAGGGCGTTATATCGAGCAGGGTATATAGGTATATAGAACATGGTGGTATATAGAACAGGGTGGTATATAGAACATGGTGGTATATAGAACAGGGTATAGAGCAGGGTGGTATATAGAGCAGGATGGTCTATAGAGCAGGGTATATAGAACAGGGTATATAGAGCAGGGTGGTATATAGAACAAGGTATATAGAACAGGGTATATAGAGCAGGATGGTCTATAGAGCAGGGTATATAGAGCAGGGTATATAGGTATATAGAGCAGGGTATATAGAGCAGGGTGGTATATAGAGCAGGATGGTCTATAGAGCAGGGTATATAGAACAGGGTATATAGAGCAGGGTGGTATATAGAACAAGGTATATAGAACAGGGTATATAGAGCAGGATGGTCTATAGAGCAGGGTATATAGAGCAGGGTATATAGGTATATAGAGCAGGGTATATAGAGCAGGGTATATAGGTATATAGAGCAGGGTGGTATATAGAGCAGGATGGTCTATAGAGCAGGGTATATAGAGCAGGATGGTCTATAGAGCAGGGTATATAGAGCAGGGTATATAGGTATATAGAACAGGGTGGTATTAGAACATGGTGGTATATAGAACAGGGGTATATAGAGCAGGGTATATAGGTATATAGAGCAGGGTGGTATATAGAACATGGTGGTATATAGAACAGAGTGGTATAGAACAGGCTGGTATATAGAGCAGGGCGTTATATATAGCAGGGTATATAGAGCAGGGTATATATGTATATAGAACAGGGTGGTATATAGAGCAGGGTGGTATAGAGTATATAGAACAGTACTTACCGCTGTTGCTGTGTGTGCCATTATCCCAGTCCCACGCCTCCACTATCAGAGTGTACGCCCTCTGGAAGACAGGCAGACCACAGGTCATTAAAGGGTTATCAGAGTTCATACTAATACATAGTCCACACACACACACACACACACACTGCGTGCACACAGAGAGGCACCCCAGTGCTGCACATAAAACACAGCACACACAGCACACACACACACACACACCACAGCACACACACACACACACACACAGCACACACACACACACACACACACACACACAAACACTTATGAACCAATCTGGAAGGATGATGGTGGGAACAGAAGTCTGGTTCCCACATTGCTGTCACTGATTAGACGAGAATGAGCCTGAAGCTAGTTAACAAGTACAACTGGAGAGTGAGAAACATCTACCTTGTCACCCCCTAACACAGCCCCGTACGCCCTGGTGAAACGACTCGCTGATTTGCATGTCAGAGGATAAACACTCATACATCAACTCCCTGTGTTAGCAGGAAGTCCAGACGGTGAAGGGTTATTTTAGGTGACGTGTGAGTAAACCAGACAATATGGTGCTTGATCTAACTAGGGTCGGGCCGTCAGATAGTTCCCATGACCCGAGTGTGACTCGGGAAGCCAGGAATGAAGACTAGATCAGTGGAGGAGGGGAAGAAAGACCGTCCGAAGACTACCTACCGTGACATCATCAGTCACCTCTAGTCATTTACATTTACAGTACATTTAGTCATTTAGCAGACACTCTTATCCAGAGCGACTTACAGTAAGTACAGGGACGTTCCCCCCAAGGCAAGTAGGGTGAAGTGCCTTGCCCAAGGACACAACGGCATTTCCCCGGGGGAACACCTTCTGATTACTAACCCGATTCCCTAACCGCTCAGCCACCTGACTCCCCTACTACCATCAGTCACATGAGCAGATGAAAGAAGACTCAAATAAGCAGGAACTCAGATGGTTTCATAGAACCTTCTGGAAAGCACAGGGAGACACACCTCACAGTTGGCCGTCAAATCTCCACCCTGGATCAGGGTCCCAAAACGCGAGTTTCAAACTCCAAACGGCTAACCCTAACGTCTTTCACTCAGATCGAAATCAAATCTGATCCTTGTGGAGAAAAGATCACATTTCATAAAGACAGAATCACCACCCCCAAGGATATTACCAGGAATGTATTTAATAACAGGAATGTGCCCTTCCCCAAAACGCAACGCTTCCATCAGGACGTCAGCTGTTCCAGTAAGGGCCATGGAGACCTCTCGGAGACAGGATCTGGGTTCTACAGTGAACAAAAGTCAACACAT
>CAEFZP010002348.1:0-25000 GCA_903064625.1 Mallotus villosus | reverse complement strand
GTGTGTGTCACTGCGGCAAACCAGTACACACACACACAGCAGCCATCCCTTCACAGACCCGGGAGTTTTCTATAGTCTTTCTTGAGGGTTTAGGTTGGTTTACATTTAGTAATTTAGCAGACGCTCTTATCCAGAGTGACTTATAGTAAGTAAAGGGACATTCCCCCCGATTCCCCCCAGGGACATTCCCACGCAAGTAGGGTGAAGTGCCTTGCCCAAGGACAGAACGTCATTTTCAACGTCGTTTTCGCCCGGCAGGGATTTGAACCGGCAACCTTGTCATTAATAGCCCGATTCCCTAACCGCTCAGCCATCCGACCCCCTGTAGGCGCAGTTTTATGGCCAAATGTGAAACCCTCTCTGACATTGCTTGTGAAAAGAGCTTTGCAAACAAGATTTGGATTTGACAGACAATATTATTGAAAGGTGAAACATTCCTCTGGCAACATCCTCAAAAACTACAAAAGGCCCGACTCTGAGCACCGATCCCTTCTTTTGTCTCGAGTACATGGTGGAAGATAATGCCCCATACACTGAGACAATCACCCAATAAGAGCCTGAGGATGAACCTGAGAGCTGATTGGTTAAGGCATCCCCATGTCCAGATTGAGCAGAGATCTTTACTTGTTTGAGTAGTGGTGACACTGATATCCACTCCCTATGTCACACACAACTTAGTGGTAATTGTATCTGCCGGGGCCCCGCTTACTACGTCCATCTTTCCCTCCGCTGACAGCAGACCAAGAGGACTGACGAATGGATAGGTCACCTAGACAACCAGCCACACACAGTTTCTACACGGTGAGAGAACAATCTCACGGGTACAGCTAGTCATGAAATGTTTATATTTTATGGATTATCTTCTCAATTTGGTCATCTCATTATTATTTTGATATTATTTTCATATCAGCACTGAAATTGACGATTTCAATCTTATTTGACTGTGTTCCGATTTAAGGTATCGATCAACGAGCCCAGGTGTATGGACCAATCAATATCCAATTTCAAACATCCTCCTCCCGTTCCACCCCCACCCCGATTCAAACCCATACTCCTACTTAACACCACCTGTATGCTTTGTACCGATAAGGGGGAAACAATGTAAAGTAAAAGAACGGATGTTCTAGTTCTTCCGGTCTAAAACGGCACAGGTAACTGCGCGTAAAAATAGGCCTATAGCCAAAAGCACGCTTCTCGTGCGTCCCTGTGCGTGTTGCGCGCCTGTGGCTTTACGGAATGTGCACTTGGTCATAACAAACTGGCATAGACTCGATGTTCAAGAAATTACAATGAGGAATGGAAGAAAATGCATGCACTCTATTGACTCTTGTCATAAATGTTCTATAGCAAAGATATGCGCGTTACGCCAATGTCGCCAAGTGGACAATGTCGCCAAAGATCGCATATTCACTCTCCCTCAGCACCATTTTCTCATGTTTAAAAACAATTGACTACACAAGTAAGATAACGGGATCTAGCTAAGATATGATGTTATCCACTTACCGGCCAAGCAAACCCGAATGGAATGACAATCTTTCCAGCATCACTGATACGGTTTTGGTTGTTCTTGGCGCTTTTGAGTTGAAAGGTATTCCCACCGATAACGTTAGTAGATCCAGTTCCGTAGGTGCACAAGCCCGTGGTCGTGACCTCAGTTTGGTATTCCTTTAAACACACTCTAAAGTAGGTATCACATTCATCATCCCGGTTGCAGCTGAGATCTTGAGCGTTTCTTTCGCCATCGCAGCAATCCCCGTCCGACAGTTCACCGTTTGCGTTCTGTACGGCGATCAACTGGAGCTCGAAATAACCCGAGGACTGGGACACCTAAAAATAACATTGAATAGAGAAAAGTTCTTACAGTCTTGCAGGACAGTATATACACACTGCACACCTGGACTTCCGTTCTCAATATTTGGTTAAATTATTTGTGGTTTTATCTCATATTTACATATCGGAATGGAAATATCTTCCCAATGTATTTCTACGTGAAGAGAAGTTTTAAGATTCAATTTGAGTATATATTGGCCATAACTATAATTGAATTCTGACTTGACTTATGACGATTACTTGAATCGGGTTCAAGATAGAACTCAGGTAGCCTATGAACACAACCAAGCATTGATGCATTGTGGAAATTGCAGTTAAGTGTGACTGGTGCAAGTAGAATGCAAAACGAATTCATCAATTTGAGGAGAGCCCTTAAGTAGAAATTCCAAGATCACATGATTTAACTGACTACCGCGTAACTGCATTAAGAGTGGAATTCTTTCCAATTGAATTTTCCAAAATGAATGGGCTCTCGTTGTCTAACGTCCAACTGCCTGTACATTTAAAATACCTTCCAATATTTAACAACAGTTAGCTCACCTCAGTCCACAACGTCAGCAGCAGAAATACTATTGAGAAGCAATGCAAATTCCCCATACAATTCCACATGACTTCGTTTGATTAGTGTAGGCTACCATTAGGAAAAAATGTCTTTATCTTTTAAAAACAGCCGTTGACCGGCGAGTGTATCCTGGTCTCCTGGCATGCACGATACGAAAGCGTGATCAATTCCCGTACTCTCTTTCCGATTGAGAAAGAAACATAAGATGCGTATTAGTGGACAGCCGAGGCAGCGAGCGCACTGCTGGTCCAGACACACGACTTTCCCCCACCGTTCGAATCACTCAACAGCAAGGAAAGCTATCCGTTTCAGCACTGAAGACAAGCCTGGGGATGGTTCTTTGATTGGCAGCTAAACAAACCATTCACAAACTCTTGGGTCGAACGATGGCTTAGGATGCCACGAGCCAACCATAGACTAGGGGGCGGAGTAGACTAGCCTACCACAGATATTACCCTACACATGATGATTTTAGTATCAGAAGTTCTGATTCAATTAAAACCATATTTGTTTGCCAATTTTTTTCTTAATATTTCCCCCTCCCCATAATTCCAACCCCATAAAGCTAATTCTTGAATATCTTGGATTAAAAACATATTAAAAACGGTTGATCGTTGCAAAACAGCGGTCCATATTCGATAATGCTTGCATAACTTTGCCGACTTGTAAATCAATTTATCGTCAGACGTCTTGGCCGTGGCCAGCGTGGTGACCAGAAGCGTATGGGGACACCTGGCTGAGTCGGAGTAGCCCTAGTCTTTGACATGTCACCAGCGAAACAAATGTCTCTCAGCGCCCTCTACCGCTTGTTGATTTGACCTGTTTCCTTGGGATCTGTTTTACTTCCAGTAAATGAAAACCACAGTACAAAGAGCCACAGCTCTTTTTAGCTCGAAAAATGTCTACGTACAGTAGAACCTTGTTTACAGAGAACAACAACGACACGGCTGTCTAAAACCAACCGTACCACACATTTTGAGCTGTTGTAGTCTACGCGAAGTCTACGCGAAGGCCTGCACTGTTAACCGACTACGCTAGGCTGTTAACAGGGAGGAATCGGGCTCGCTTGCCCTCTCGCCAGCGTAGCTCCCTGCGAGCCAGCCGACTGTAAGCTAGTGGAGCTGTAGGGGCAGGAGGCTGCGGATATCAAGAGTCACGAGGACGCAGTCCAACAGGTGGCCTCTGACACAGTGCAGCAGATGTTTCCTCCGCGAGCCCGGGAAGCAGGTGCAGACAGCTGCCGTGCCTCTCTCCCCACAGCCCTCGGGTCTTTATGACGGTCCTTATCTGCCTTGATAAGGGAGGAGACACGAGAGTCACTGGTGGTCCAGATAAACCCGGGAAGTAATGAGGTCAATTAGTGTGACAACATTTCTTCACTTTTTGGGAGATTCTGTGGTGAATGTGACCGTTGATTTTTTCTTTTTTTTTCTTCTTCTTTTTTTTTCTTTCTGAGGCCTGCCAAACTAGTCTGCATCATGACATATATAGCCTATACCCACTACTGAAGCCTCACGTTCTGTCGTTCAACAAGAACGATGAAGGGAAACATGCTCAACTTTGTTGTGAAATTGAGGCACCTCTGTTTAGAAATGAAGGATTAGGAAATTCAGCAGGAGATAAAAATCCCAGCATTCATTTCAGGCCTTCTCTAATGCGGAACAAAGACAAAACAACGTGTTCGCCAGTCTACACAGATACGCAGCTTGTTACACACACACACACACACACACACACACACACACACACACACACACACACACACACACACACACACACACACACACACACACACACACACATCTTCCACGTTGGGGGCGACGCTGACACGGCTCGGCTCCTGAGGAAAACAAAAGTGAAAAGGTGCATGTGTAGTTTCCATGTTTGACTTTTTCTGGGTTTTGTCTTGGAGCAATATACTGTCCTAAATCTGTGTAGGTGGTGTTGAAAACCCCTTCATCAGATACCTGTATACACCTCACGCATGGCGTGTGGATACCTGCACAGCAGCAGACAGAACATACTCCCTCTCCTTCTGCGTTAGAAATTCCTTCCTTCAGTCTCCGTTCTCCCACTTCCCTGCATTGTCAAGACATTTTTTACAGAATGTACTCTCTCTCTCCATCTGTCTTCCTCTCTCACACACACACATACACACTATCTCTCTCTTACACAAACACACTCTCTCTCTCTCTCTTTGCGTTTCTATACATCTTAGTTCAGACAGTATAAACTGGAACTGTATGAAAGGGATATTTTGAGAAGGTGCAAACAAAAAGGTTAGCTGTTCATACAATATGAAATGGCAAAACACTTCCTCATAATGTACCATGCCTGGGCAGACAAACAGACGGAAACAGCTACGACACATAGAAACGTTTACAAGTTCTGTCCTAAAGAATGCAAACAGAGTTGTCTTATCTTGAAAAAGAGTAAACTTTAGACAGTCTTGTTGTGGCTTGCCTATGGGGGTTTTATGTGGTACTACAATGCACTAGAAATCATTATTATCTCTTTCTTTATCGCTTTCTCTCTCTCTGCCCCCTTCCTCTCTCTGCCTCTCTCATCTCCCCCTCTCCTCACTCTCTCTCATTCTCTCTCTCTGCCCCCCCCCCATCCTCTCTCTCTCTCTACACCCCCTTCCTCTCTCTCTCTCTGCCCCCCTCCTCTCTCTCCCTCTCTCATCCCCCTCTCCTCACTCTCATTCTCTCTCTCTCCTCTCTCTGCCCCCCCTCCTCTCTCTCTCTCTCTCTCTCTCTGCCCCCCCTCCTCTCTCTCTCTCTGCCCCCCACCCCCTCTCTCTCCTCTTCCTCCTCTCCAGGGCCTTTCTCACCTCCCCTAAAGAGGGCTGACACCCTAGAAAGGGCTCAGCCTTTGATCACCTGACAGCCCACTGACAGAGCTGAACCCAGTCCACCTCAGCCCTCACCCCTCCACCTCCGCTGTGCCGGGGGGCCTGCCGTCTCTCACCCTGCCTCCCTCTCTCTGGCTGGCCTGTGAAACTGCCTGGTCGCTCTGTAGGCCCGGTTTGAAGCCTCCTATCGGAATGCGTCTTAAAACCACGGCAACTTCGTCTGACCTCCACTCCCGGAGCGCGTCTGATAATGGGAGGTTATCACAATTCCTCTGCACACACATACGTATACACACACACACACACCTCACCCACACTTGAACACACACAGCACAGAGCAGGTGTTTGGTTTCCACCAGACAAGCAGACGAAGTATTATGGGGTGTGTGTGTGTGAACAGGAGCAGGTGCACCTGCACCAAGGTGTGTGTGAAATAGACAATTATGTCTTCACAGCTTTTACGGCTTGGTGGCATGCCTGATCACCGATAACAGCTCCACCCTCCAGTCCACAGGAATCTGCTCGCAAAACCGGCGGCAACTCGGACAAACACTGACAACAGCCAGTTACGTAATCATTGTTCTTGGATGGTGCACACAATAAAGTCACCACTGGATGACCCAATGTGTACCCCGCGCGCCAATTTTAGCCACGTTCGACAATGCGCTAAAATTAGGCGCTCGCAAATGAATTCAGTCCCCAACAAACCATTGTGATTGTGTTCCACACACAATATACTGGTCTAGACCGTGGAACCATTAAGTTAGAATGGGGGACTTTCCTTCTATTATGTGTAGAAGTGTGGAATAAGAATACGGGAGGGGAGTGTCACATACTGGCTTCAGTCGTGACCGCGTCGTCCTCCAGATCTGAGTCAGTCCCGGGTATAGTCGACGCCGAGCGGCTTTGATTTCAGCCCTAAAAGCTCTTAACGTTTCCTCGAAAACAAGGCTTTCCCCTGTCATCTACCACAGCACCACACCGGCTCTGTTCTCACCACCACCTCCTCCTCCTCCGTGTAAACATCTCATTATGAGTGTCAGGGCGCGGGGCATCTGCATCCGTGAGACGCTGCCGGGACAAAAACAACCAGAGCCCCTCCATCCCCCCCCACAGACGGTGTCATTAGGACCCAGGAGTGTGATTGCTAGCCTGGGACTCTGGAGCAGAGGGTGTCCCACTGCTGGGGCCCTGTGAAGGTAAAGGTAATCACTTCAAATGAATACCCACACAGGCTCCGAGGCAGTCTGCTGTCAGGAGAAGAAAGCCTTTTAAGCTGGGACTGGAGGTCAGGCCCAATCGCTTTGCATGTGCAGGCACACACACGTGTCCGCTCTTGTACGCGTGTACACACAGAAATGCGCACACAAACACACCCAGATAGCAAACACACAAGCATACGTAGACACACACACACACACATACTCGCACACACACAATGCAGAAAGACGAGCCTTTCAGATGCAGGTTTGAAGGCAGCTGTAGGTGGTTGGGATGGGGTCAGGGGACAACAGAGAGGGGTCAGATTAGCGGTCTGGTCTTTGTGACGATGGGTCCTCAGAGTCTCTCTATGATGGGATCTCCGTGGCCAGGGGGACATGGGACACAATGGGCCCGAGAGCAGGAGGGAGGCAGGGGAGCAGGGAGGGAGGGAGGCAGGGGAGCAGGGAGGGAGGGAGGCAGGGGAGCAGGGAGGGAGGCAGGGGAGCAGGGAGGGAGGCAGGGGAGGGAGGGAGGCAGGGGAGCAGGGAGGGAGGGAGGCAGGGGAGCAGGGAGGGAGGCAGGGGAGCAGGGAGGGAGGAGGGAGGGAGCAGGGGAGGCAGGGAGGGAGGGAGGCAGGGGAGCAGGGAGGGAGGGAGGCAGGGGAGCAGGGAGGGAGGCAGGGGAGCAGGGAGGGAGGCAGGGGAGCAGGGAGGGAGGCAGGGGAGCAGGGAGGGAGGGAGGCAGGGGAGCAGGGAGGGAGGCAGGGGAGCAGGGAGGGAGGGAGGCAGGGGAGCAGGGAGAGAGGCAGGGGAGCAGGGAGGGAGGCAGGGAGGGAGGCAGGGGAGCAGGGAGGGAGGCAGGGGAGCAGGGAGGGAGGGAGGCAGGGGAGCAGGGGAGGGAGGCAGGGGAGCAGGGAGGGAGGGAGGCAGGGGAGCAGGGAGGGAGGGAGGCAGGGGAGCAGGGAGGGAGGCAGGGGAGCAGGGAGGGAGGCAGGGGAGCAGGGAGGGAGGGAGGCAGGGGAGCAGGGAGGGAGGGAGGCAGGGAGGCAGGGGAGCAGGGAGGGAGGGAGGCAGGGGAGCAGGGAGGGAGGGAGGCAGGGGAGCAGGTGAGGGAGGCAGGGGAGCAGGGAGGGAGGGAGGGAGGCAGGGAGGGAGGCAGGGGAGCAGGGAGGGAGGCAGGGAGGGAGGGAGGCAGGGGAGCAGGGAGGGAGGCAGGGGAGCAGGGAGGGAGGCAGGGGAGCAGGGAGGGAGGCAGAGGAGCAGGGAGGCAGGGAGGGGAGGCAGGGAGGGAGGCAGGGGAGCAGGGAGGGAGGCAGGGGAGCAGGGAGGGAGGCAGGGGAGCAGGGAGGGAGGCAGGGGATGGAGGAGGGTTGGGCCTCTGCATTATGTTAAGTAGAGACAACCCAGTGAAGACGAGCCTCAAGCACACAACACCCCAAAGGGGATCTCAAATGGAGCGTTTCATTATCCCCACGATAGCTTGAGGTCTAATCCTGTTTAAACTACTCTGCTTCCTGGAAGAAAGAAAAGCGGTTTCTTCCAGCTAATGAATGTACGCGATCCAAAAACAAGGACACGTAACTCGGTCATCATTAGACCATCGCCTCACTGTTTTCGACGTCTCCATTTGGGTTGTCAGGCAGATTATCTATGGGATGTTTCTACACGTTAAAAGGTTGTAGGAGTTAAGCCAACACTTTCTCGTTTTCGCTGTCCTTCTGTGCGGTGGTGTGGGTGTGAAATGTTGCACACCCAGCGGTGGAGGTGGGCTGGGGGGTGCAGGAGAAGCCTGAGCAACAAGGACAAGTGGGTGCTTGACTGCATAGTTGTGGAGGAGGGCATGTTTTTGTTGGCAGGAAGAGCTTAGGTAGCGTGGCGGACTGTAGGTGCAGGGGAGGGATGCTTTTACGGGAAGCATTTACATTTAGGAGCGTGACAGTCATTCCACAAGCCATAACCACCCCCACTCCCCTCACGACCACACAAAAATGTTCCAGGTAAGTATTAAATTGGTTGCATCATGAAATTTGATTTGATTTCAACATTATTCGCATTCCTTACATTTTGGTGGTGGGCGGTTCGTTTTTTTCTTGGATATCAGTCATTGAAATGCAACAAAGGCTGACTGTTTCATGACTTCTCTCTTATCTAAATTATGATTCATGAGGACGATTGTTGACTGCGCTACATTTAAAATGACAACGTTGGAGAAAAAAAACACCACATTGTTGAGAGCAACTGTACTGTATGGTGCAGCATGGTGAGTGATTGAAGCGTTCTTTCAAGGCAAAACACACCATTGTGTCCCTAACAATCCACAATCAGTCTGAGGAAGTGATACACAGGACCCAGATACAATGCCCAGTCTGCCTGCGGAGCCTGACAGCAGAAACTTGGCTCCACCAGCAGTGGGAAAATGTTCCTACGTTCTCTGAAGTACCAAGGCCTCCCCTTCCAACAGAGCCTGCCCCCCCCCCTCCACCACCACCACACACACACACTCTCGCGCTCGCGCTCGCTCGCGCTCGCGCGCACACACACACACACACACACACAAACGCTCGCACACACACACACCCTACAACATGCACACACAAACACACTCTCTCTAACACACACCCTACAACATACACACACACACAAACATACTCTCTCTCTCTCTCTCCCTCTCTCTCTCTCTCTCTCTCTCTCTCTCACACACACATACACACACACACACGTACCCCACACATACACACTCACACACACTGTATACCAAGACACTCAAACACACAAGACTGTAACATAAAGAATCAGGATAATTTGTGTAACTTTCAGCCATGGTCTTACCCCTGAGAGAGCCCACGGCTCACGGTGTTGACAAGCTGCACAGGAGCTGTTAAAGAGACACAAATGTGGAACAGCCATGTGCTGACATGTTGCTATGGTAAAGATGATCTAAGGTTTCACGGACAATAGGCAAAACAGACACCTTGAGATCTAAGGCTTCCAGAACAAGTGGAGCAGCACCACAGTCAACAGTCTCACTTACTGAAGGCCCACTCCATCTTCACTGAACTCCTGCTCACAGCACTTAGTTCCAGCGACCCCACCTCTCCTCCACATCCTCTCGCCTCGACTGTTTACTACAAACACAGACAGGAGGTGTTTTAGACCACCGCTTGTTTGTTTGCCTTCTTCCCTTTGTGGATAAGATCTAAAGCAGCACTTTGTCAGAGATTCCTTCTTTAATCGTTCAGAAACCCAATCCAGCAGCAGGTACGCTTAGCGCTTCTGGTCTCCCACAGAAATGGGAAAGTGTTGATTGTTTGGGGGGGGGTAAAGAGTGTGAAAATGAATTGCCTGAAAGTGTGTCAGGAGTATCGAGAGACCCCTGAGCAGTGAGAGCACACACCCACACACACACCCACACACATACACACAGAGGGGCACATGCCTGGTCATGTAAACATGGAAGTGTTCAACAATCAGTGGAGAGGTGACATGCCCTTGACATGGCAACTCCGTGCTGATTATGGAGACAGAACGGGGGAAGACAATCCAAATGGAATGCAGCAGGAATTCCCTGGAATCCCCCCCTCGCGCGGAATACCAGGGCCTCTCGTACGATTCCGTGTGGAGTTGTCACGCAGCACAATAGACACAGAGCCATTCTCCCGCTCAATGCAAGGAAACGTTACCTCAGCGCAAAAAATGTCAAGACTACGGGCCGCCGGGCCCTGGAAAACAATCAGGACGGAAACTCCGGCAGGTGCCCAGCTCCTGAGAAAATATCCTAGTGGGTCTGTGGAGGGAAGACGTGGGTGTGGACTCGCTGACAGCAGGAGAGCGGGGAACAGTAACACGCTCGTAAAACCATAAAAGGACAACAACATTGCGCACACTGTGCCACAGAACACGGCTGTTTACAAGACCAGAGAGAACGACACGTAAACTGCCATCAACCTCGTGCGACGCAAGGGGAGGAACTGGAGATCGCTGGCAGTTTGTTGTGTATGTTGTGTTTCATTAAAAAAAAATGGTGTGAACAGCAGTTATCTTTTCTCATAAAAGACGGTCACAACGGTCGTAACGGCCACCGTGATAAGATACACACTATCACCTCACCATTGGATAAGAGGCAGGATTCTCACACTCACACCTCGCTTTGTTTCGAAATCTACAAGTCTTTAAAAAGATATCTCCACACGCCCACACACCGTGGGACGACTGAGAGATGCGTTCCTCGCGCTCGTCCATGAGCTGCAGGGCTGAGTTAGCGGGGCCTGGGACACAGTCGACCCTGGGACAGCTCTCTGGAAATGGGTTTTGGACGACACACACCCGCTCCCAGCCAGACACAGGAGCTCTCCAGTCAGCGAAGGTGCGGTATGGGGGAACGGAACCACCCACTCACGGTCCCGTGGGGGGCAGAGGAGATCGGGAATCCCAGACCTCTCAGAGCACCGTGTCTTTAATGTCTTTGTGTGTGTGTGTGTGCTTTCAATACATCTGATACTCTCTCCATCCTTTAAATGAGAGTATATTACATCCATTAGCTCCAGAAATCCATGACTAAGTCCATTCTGAGAAAGAGTATCCAGATACAGCTCGAGAGACGCTCATTGAATATGAATCCATTGTATCTCTGCATCCGAGCCCGGAATACAGTCTTACACGGGGTGAACATATGGGAACATTGTTCTGGCCCGCTGAAGGTCAACAAGGCAGGGCTCTGCGATATCTCAGGCAATGATCACATCAAGCAGTGCATTGTTAATACACAGACATTTTGTGTTGCATTGAGTGACGGAGTGGAAAGGCACAGCAGCTGAGGGAGGAGTGGGGGGGGGGCGGGGGGGAGGGGGGGCAGAGTGGGTTAAGGAAATGACACTTTCTCTCGCAGATCTCAATCTGGCAGAACATTGCCAGCCATAACAATGTAGTGTTGAAAGGGATCGGTCCGGGGTGGTTCTGAGAGCGGAGGAGTGGTCCAGCACGGCCCGGCCTGATAAGCACCTGCACGGGGCTGCAGGAGGAACCGACTCAGGCCTCATTGTTCTGGAACACGCCCTTCTGGAGGACTGGATGATGTCACCGCGGGCTGTGTCCTCCGGGACCGTGACGGACACTCCCGTCTGCCCCGCCGAACGGAGACTGTGGAGTTGGAACATCGGTGAGGTCACCGAGGGTGGCGACCTGGTAGGGCTGAAGGCCTAACCACCCAGGACACAGACTGGGAGGGGAGGTGGAGGAGAGGGGAGTGGGGAGGGTGAGGTGGAGGGAGGGGAGGTGGAGGAGGGGAGGTGGAGGTAGAGGGGAGGTGGAGGAGAGGGGAGGTGGGGGGGGGAGGTGGGGGTCAGGTGGAGGGCAGGTGGAGGAGAGGGGAGGTGGGGGGGAGGTGGGGGGAGGTGGGGTCAGGTGGAGGGAGGTGGAGGAGAGGGGAGGTGGGGGGAGGGAAGAGGGGAGGTGGGGTCAGGTGGAGGGCAGGTGGAGGAGAGGGGAGGGGAGGTGGGAGGGGAGGTGGAGGAGAGGGGAGGGTGGTGGAGGGGGAGGGCAGGTGGAGGGAGGGGAGCAGGTGGAGGAAGGGGAGTGGAGAGGGGAGGAGGTCAGGTGGAGGGGGTGGGGGGAGGTAAAAGGGCAAGGGGGATGGAGGGGAAGAGGTGAGGGAAATGGAGAGGTGAAGGAGTGGAGGTGGAGGGATGGAGGAGAGGGTGGAGGCCTCACCCCAGTGGGACCTGTGTCAGAGTCCAGCACCGTGGCCATTACCCTCAGTCACAGAGACTAATGACAGAGGCCAACTGTGGGACACCAAGCAAGAGCTGCAGCTACATGCCTGGACAAGACCCAGTGTGCGAGTGAGCCTTTTCCCATCCCACACACACACACACACACACACACACAACACACACACACACACACACAAACGCACACTCTAAACACACTAATACACTAATACACACTAAAACAAACAGAGTATGTATTTCTTCTGTGGGACCCACACAGGCCGGACACCCGTCAGTGGCTTCTGACTGGCACTTCAATCCCCTCCTGCCCCCTCCTGCCCCCCCTGCCCTCTCTACCGTGTGGCCCGCCAATAATGGGAACCCGATCGGACGGAGAGGGGGGGGAGGTGGGAGGGGGGAGGGGGACGTGGTCCTCTTTTGTGACGGCTCTTCAAAGCGCTGGCCCTCCTATTAGTCCAAAGGAGCTCTTTGTAATGGAATCCTCCACTGTCATTTTGCCCCCTTTTATTTTTAGGCAGGGCTATTATTGCCCCCCGTACCCCTCACATACCCCCAGGGCTTTGTGTGGTGTGTGTGTGTGTGTGTGTGTGTGTGTGTGTGTGTGTGTGTGTGTGTGTGTGTGTGGACAGGGTCAGGGTTTTTTCCTCTTCCCCCCTCCCCCCTCACGCTGTGGTGGAGTGTATCATGCAGACGCATGGCTAATTTCAGGTCTGGCACGGTGC
Source organism: Mallotus villosus (assembly GCA_903064625.1). Taxonomy (NCBI): domain Eukaryota; kingdom Metazoa; phylum Chordata; class Actinopteri; order Osmeriformes; family Salangidae; genus Mallotus; species Mallotus villosus. Next base: position 12,104 of record CAEFZP010002348.1, on the reverse strand, counting down.
AGGGAGGGGGGAGATGACCAGTGCATGGGCCTCTTCCATTCAGCTAAAGGCACAACTCACACTGCCTGCTGCTAATCCAATGGAATGGGAAGGCTAGCATGCTAGCGGTGTTGGGGAGGGGGTGGGGGGGTGTGGAGGGGTGGGGGGGGGAACAGATGGGAAGGAGATAGAAGACTAGTATTCACAATAAAGAGGGTGTGAACAGTGACAGACGCATCACAGGACACAGACAGTTTATCTGTGTTTGTGTGTGTGTGTATGTGTGTACATATTTGTGCATGTACATGTCTGTATAATAATAATAATAATAATAATTCATTTGATTGTAACGCGCTCTTCATTCATAAGAATCTCAGAATGTGTATGTGTGTGTGAATGTATGTGTGTACATATTTGTGCATGTACACCAGGGGTTAAATTGGGATTTTCTATGTGGGGGGGCTCTGACCGAGGGGCAAATTTCACAAATCTTTCGTGGATTATGCAGTAAATAACAGGCATGAAAACGGGTCAGGGGTGAAAAAGGTGAGAAGGATTACCCCTCTAAGGGGGTCCGGGTGCATGCTTCCCCATTAGAAAAATTAAATATTCCATATTTTAAAGCATCAATCTGATGCATTTTGAGATACTTCTTTTGCCAACCTGGGGAGAGCTGGAGAAACGTAACTTCAGCCATGAGTCATACGGCTAGTTAGAGACTTCCATGCTTAATGCGAGCGCGCATAGCGCGCGAGCGAATTTTTTGGCTGATTTGAGCGAAAAATAGTTTTTGGAGCTTGATGTAAAACAAACAAACATCCGTTTGTCCAATGGTAAAACATTGTCTAGTGAAGGTAATACGTTTACGTTTCTTAGCCTGGCTTTCCATCTTTATATTGTCTCTATAGCTAGCTTTCCATCTGTCAATGTCACTGTCGTGTGTAAAAATCTACCTCTTCAAAGACGGTAGCGTAAATTTATAATTTTCGTGCGCGATATGCGTACTTCTCAAACTTGCTCCAGATGTCTAGGCCAGCCTATCCCTACCATTATTTAGAATTGTGTTTTAAACAACATAGATTTGCAATGGAAAAGTTGTAAATGAGTAGGACAACATTGCTCGTGATGGACTAGGCAGACTGCCAAAATCGGCTGGAGAACTCCAGACCCGGCCGTTTATGTGCCGGGGCTCCGCCCCGGACAGCCCCGGCCCAATTTAACCTCATTTATATATGTGTGTGTGAGTGTGTGTATGTATGTGTGTACATATTTGTGCATGTACATGTATGTATGTGTGTGTGTGTTTATAAATACATTCATGTGTACATGCATGTGGGTGCATGTGGGTGCATGTGTGTGTATGGAGTGTACACCTCCTGACCCCAGCGTAGTGTGTGTGTATGGAGTGTGTACACCTCCTGACCCCAGCGTAGTGTGTGTGTATGGAGTGTGTACACCTCCTGACCCCAGCGTAGTGTGTGTGTATGGAGTGTGTACACCTCCTGACCCCAGCGTAGTGTGTGTGTATGGAGTGTGTACACCTCCTGACCCCAGCGTAGTGTGTGTGTATGGAGTGTGTACACCTCCTGACCCCGAGCGTAGTGTGTGTGTATGGAGTGTGTACACCTCCTGACCCCAGCGTAGTGTGTGTGTATGGAGTGTGTACACCTCCTGACCCCGAGCGTAGTGTGTGTGTATGGAGTGTGTACACCTCCTGACCCCAGCGTAGTGTGTGTGTATGGAGTGTGTACACCTCCTGACCCCAGCGTAGTGTGTGTGTATGGAGTGTGTACACCTCCTGACCCCAGCGTAGTGTGTGTGTATGGAGTGTGTACACCTCCTGACCCCAGCGTAGTGTGTGTGTATGGAGTGTGTACACCTCCTGACCCCAGCGTAGTGTGTGTGTATGGAGTGTGTACACCTCCTGACCCCAGCGTAGTGTGTGTGTATGGAGTGTGTACACCTCCTGACCCCGAGCGTAGTGTGTGTGTATGGAGTGTGTACACCTCCTGACCCCAGCGTAGTGTGTGTGTATGGAGTGTGTACACCTCCTGACCCCAGCGTAGTGTGTGTGTATGGAGTGTGTACACCTCCTGACCCCAGCGTAGTGTGTGTGTATGGAGTGTGTACACCTCCTGACCCCGAGCGTAGTGTGTGTGTATGGAGTGTGTACACCTCCTGACCCCAGCGTAGTGTGTGTGTATGGAGTGTGTACACCTCCTGACCCCGAGCGTAGTGTGTGTGTATGGAGTGTGTACACCTCCTGACCCCAGCGTAGTGTGTGTGTATGGAGTGTGTACACCTCCTGACCCGAGCGTAGTGTGTGTGTATGGAGTGTGTACACCTCCTGACCCCGAGCGTAGTGTGTGTGTATGGAGTGTGTACACCTCCTGACCCCGAGCGTAGTGTGTGTGTATGGAGTGTGTACACCTCCTGACCCCGAGCGTAGTGTGTGTGTATGGAGTGTGTACACCTCCTGACCCCAGCGTAGTGTGTGTGTATGGAGTGTGTACACCTCCTGACCCCAGCGTAGTGTGTGTGTATGGAGTGTGTACACCTCCTGACCCCAGCGTAGTGTGTGTGTATGGAGTGTGTACACCTCCTGACCCCAGCGTAGTGTGTGTGTATGGAGTGTGTACACCTCCTGACCCCAGCGTAGTGTGTGTGTATGGAGTGTGTACACCTCCTGACCCCAGCGTAGTGTGTGTGTATGGAGTGTGTACACCTCCTGACCCCAGCGTAGTGTGTGTGTATGGAGTGTGTACACCTCCTGACCCCAGCGTAGTGTGTGTGTATGGAGTGTGTACACCTCCTGACCCCAGCGTAGTGTGTGTGTATGGAGTGTGTACACCTCCTGACCCCAGCGTAGTGTGTGTGTATGGAGTGTGTACACCTCCTGACCCCAGCGTAGTGTGTGTGTATGGAGTGTGTACACCTCCTGACCCCAGCGTAGTGTGTGTGTATGGAGTGTGTACACCTCCTGACCCCAGCGTAGTGTGTGTGTATGGAGTGTGTACACCTCCTGACCCCAGCGTAGTGTGTGTGTATGGAGTGTGTACACCTCCTGACCCGAGCGTAGTGTGTGTGTATGGAGTGTGTACACCTCCTGACCCCGAGCGTAGTGTGTGTGTATGGAGTGTGTACACCTCCTGACCCCAGCGTAGTGTGTGTGTATGGAGTGTGTACACCTCCTGACCCCAGCGTAGTGTGTGTGTATGGAGTGTGTACACCTCCTGACCCCAGCGTAGTGTGTGTGTATGGAGTGTGTACACCTCCTGACCCCAGCGTAGTGTGTGTGTATGGAGTGTGTACACCGCCTGACCCCAGCGTAGTGTGTGTGTATGGAGTGTGTACACCTCCTGACCCCAGCGTAGTGCGGCCTGGTGTTCCCTCCGCACTGTTTCCTGGTTCTATCTGACATGGCTGCTTGAATAATGGATCAGGCTGCGGGCCTGGCTGGCCTGACGGGCCTGGCTGGTGTGTAACTCAATCTGGGGCCTGGGGGACAGGACCAGGCTCTCAGGCTGCAGTGTCACATGACAGCCAGGGGAGAAGAGCTGCCCTGCATGAATGCTGATGAGTAAAGACACATGATGAATCCATCACTACATGACAACGTGCTGGTGAACGGCCCAGAGTTTCGGCGAATGATTTGAAACGTCTCTCTGGGAAACCGCTGCCAAACGACCGTGCTCTGGGGGCAAACACTGACACAGGCTGTACATCAATGTGGTGGTTTTGTTTGCAAACACACACACACACACACACAGGTGCGATTGATTTGAGTATCCACCTTGCAGTGCCAGAGTTTCATACCCGGAAGGGAATAGTGAAGCCCAGCCAACTCTTAACCGTGTCATTACCAGCCTGTGTGATGACTGACGGGGGTAAGAGAGCGTCATGTGACTCAGGATGAGCCTCGGAGGGAAACGGTTCCATCAGTTCGTCACGTGAATGTGACCGTCAAGCTCCAGCTGCCTGCGACATCAACACTCATCTCATCACCCCCCTGACAGAGACCAGACCTGGGGGAGCGAGGATGGAGAAGACCCCAACCCCCAACCCCAGCCGAGAGAGAAGACCCGCACCGAGCACCAGTGTGCTTCCGGAACGTCCCCTCGGTGGTTCTACGAGCGCTGCGCCGCTGTCGACTCGGCCAAGAGGGACAGGACGCCCCGGTCCCTCGCTCGTACACGAGACACGGACACACAGAGGAACACACGCCCAGCGCTCTCCTGAGAGGATCCTGTTTCCCGTGGCGACCGGCAGCTTATTAAACATTCATCTGAACAGCTTCCCTACAGGAGAACACACCTCCTCTCCCCTTCTCTTCCCTACAGGAGAACACACCTCCTCTCCCCCTTCTCTTCCCTACAGGAGAACACACCTCCTCCCCCCTTCTCTTCCCTACAGGAGAACACACCTCCTCCCCCCTTCTCTTCCCTACAGGAGAACACACCTCCTCCCCCCTTCTCTTCCCTACAGGAGAACACACCTCCTCCCCCCTTCTCTTCCCTACAGGAGAACACACCTCCTCTCCCCCCCCCTCTCTCTCCTCCCTCCCACCGTCTCCCTGGGAGTCGTACGAAAGGCGCGCTACGTACGAGGAGACTGGGAGGAGAAGAGTGGGATGTGTCTGTGTGGACGCGTTTTGGACAGAGCAGAGTCGTGTGCCGCCCAGTCACACTCCTGTGTCTCTGCATGCAGCTCGGCCCTGCTCAGTGAAACCTTTCGTGGCTCACAGCGCCATCTGCTGGTGGTTGAAGGGAAGTAGCGTTAGCCTTAGACGATGTTCGATGTTGATGCAATCCTGGTAAGTGTCTTCTATCGACCTGCCAAGTGTAGATGTGAGAATACCAGAGGCGGTGCATAGGCGGTATGAACAAACCAGTCAGTAAACCATCCACTTTTTTCAGGGCTAAAACGCCAGCAACAAGCTACTTCTGCAGCCTGTGAGCCACACCGGTAATCTCATCTATCCACCAAGTGTAATGCTGTAATTGCAGGAGACTCCAAGTTGCTTTTAAACACCTACATGTGACTCACATCTCCTCAGCCTTCCGTCTGTGACTCTCTTTCTTCCTTTCCTGGAATCTCTTTTTTTCCTGTGATGTTGACGAGGGTCATGCTGTCCCCATGTCTGGCCTGTCACACTGGCTCTCCTTCATCCAGCCAGCCAGCCAGTCAGCTAGTCAGTCAATCAGCCAGTCAGCTAGTCAGCCAGTCAGTCAGCCAGTCAGTCAGTCAGCTAATCAGCCCGCCAGCCAGCCGGTCAGCTAGTCAGCCAGCCAGTCAATCAGTCAGTCAGTCAGTCAGTCAGTCAGTCAGTCAGTAAGCCAGCGTCTGTATCAACATGCAGCAGACAGGCCAGCCAGACTGTCAGCCCGCCAGTCAGTCAGCCAGTCAGCCAGTCAGCCAGCCAGCCAGTCAGCTAGTCAGTCAGCCAGTCAGCCAGTCAGCCAGTCAACCAGTCAGCCAGTCAGCTAGTCAGCGTCTGTATCAACATGCACCAGACAGGCCAGTCAGACACTTCTGATCTGATTACAGTCATATTGCATTAGTCTAGGCAGCGCGGTCAGAAGTGACTTCCAAAACATCCATCAACATCTCCAGATGACCTAACCAGGAAATGCTCCCCCACTCTCACTCTCCATCCACGTCATGCTTAACCCGTTCATCCATCCTCTATCTCTTCTTCTCTGGCTTCTGCCCTATGGGTTTCTCCTTCTAAACCTTGGCAAGACCCCTTATTGTTCTGCTATTGAGACACTCGCACACCCCCCCCCACCCCCCCCCCTAATGCTGACTCACCCTGGCCCCCCCCTTTCTCCTCGCGTTCTGGGGAGTCTGGTTGACTGTCTAGCAACCCTTTGTTATATAACTCTTACTCATAACAACCTCACTATTTGAGATACACACATACAGTACACAGTAACTTCTGAACTGCCAACTTCCAGTCCCACCAGCCCTTAACACGCATTCCTGCTGAGACTAGTTCTTTGGTGTAATTCATACAGTGCAGGCCTCCTTCTCCATCTTAGGCCTCTCAGCTGTCCTCTGTATACCTCACTGGTTGCCACCCGGCCCAATAATCTAGAATCCACCACAGTATTGACCCTTATAGATGTGTCCTCGGTGAGTGTTTATATGATACGTGTCTTTTCTGATCTGGAAGGAGAAAGGAAAGGCTGAAGTGTCTGCAGTAGCAGTAATGTCCACTTGGGGGCGCACTATTCCCAGTTATTGTTCTTTCCTGTTCTGCTCCGAGAGTGATATACTACTGGAGAGGATTGTCAGGGCAGGCCCGACCCAATAAACAAACAAAACATTTGTTTAGGGCCCCGGCGATTGGTTAGGCCCCCTAAAAAAAAATAGCATTCTTTTTTTTGCCAATTAAAAGGGCCCCATACACAATTTTTGTTTAGGGTCCTTAAATCCTAGGGCCGGCCCTGAGTAGTGTTGTGGATACAAAATCCAGTTATAATATCCAGGTAAAATTTCTCCCTCTCTGGTTCTGGACAGATGTTGTTCACAGAGCAGCTACTCCTCAGGGAGATATCCTCGCTAAACCTGGCAGGAGATAAGACCCAGCTCCAGATAACCCAGCTCACAGAGGTCCACATCTTATAACTGGACCAGATACACAGTGGTCCACATCTTATAACTGGACCAGATACACAGGGGTCCACATCTTATAACTGGACCAGATACACAGAGGTCCACATCTTATAACTGGACCAGATACACAGGGGTCCACATCTTATAACTGGACCAGATACACAGGGGTCCACATCTTATAACTGGACCAGATACACAGGGGTCCACATCTTATAACTGGACCAGATACACAGAGGTCCACATCTTATAACTGGACCAGATACACAGAGGTCCACATCTTATAACTGGACCAGATACACAGGGGTCCACATCTTATAACTGGACCAGATACACAGGGGTCCACATCTTATAACTGGAGTCGTCGTGGCTTTCAAATGGAGATGTCCTCCTGGAAATAAACCACAAAGAGGGGGACTGAGCTAGGGGATGGCAACGGATAACCATGGAACAGATAACCATGGCAACGGATAACCACGGAACAGATAACCACGGAACAGATAACCATGGAACAGATAACCATGGCAACGGATAACCACGGAACAGATAACCACGGAACAGATAACCATAGAACAGATAACCACGGAACAGATAACCATGGCAACGGATAACCATGGAACAGATAACCACGGCAACAGATAACCACGGAACATCTATCTCTGGAACACTGCTGTGAAAACATCTGCAGAAACTGCTTGAATGTGAATTTTAACGACACTGATCTTGTGATGGTCTTGCACAAAAAAGTAGAGCGAAAGAAAAGCCGAATGCGCACGGGGGCCCGAGACGGCATGAAAGAGGAAACGGAGGAGTCACAGTGTCTCCGGGCCTTTGAGGGAAGCGTGGCGCTGTCAATCTTCCCAGCATGCTCTCTGAGGGAGCATGAGCAGGGAGCTCTCAAAGATGTGTTTGCTAAACTCTGAGTAAACTCATGCCGTCACTGCCTCCCTCGGGCGTGCGACACTGAGAGAGTCTGGAGACTGAGAGAGCCAGAGTTCGACGCTACGAGAAAAACCCCAAACACAGAAAAGTTTGACGTAACGTTTAAATTAAGAATAAGCACTTTGTGGGTAAACTCTTTAGTGAAACACATATAATACGTCAACTGTGTACACAGCAACAGTTGTTGTCTCCATGACAACTTAGGAACAGGAAACATTAAATAACCCATGACACCTTCAAACGGCCACTGCACCCCTCCCCTCCTCCCCCCTGTCCCACGCCCCCTCTCACCCCTTCCCCCCCCCACCCTCGGAGCCCCCCCGGGCCTCTTCAGCCACCCCTTAACGAGCCTCGCTGACTGAAGCGAGCCTCCCTACCTGCCTAACGATCACAAGGGCCTCCATGAAATATTCATGAGGTCTCCAGCCTCGGACGAGCCTTCAGGAGGAACCACTTACACAGTGGGGTGGGGGTGGTGGGGGTGGTGGGGCGGGGGTGGGGGTGGTGGGGGTGGTGGGGCGGTGGTGGTGGGGGGGTTTATTAATTGGCTGTCCTCGTCCATGCTGTGTAGTTGCCTGTGGTGCCCACGCTAAAGGCCTCTCCTGAGCCGAACACCCACTGCTGCTGGGTCAGGAGGGGTGAAAGGTCAAGCAGAGAAGCAGTGGGACTGAAACTCTCTCGCTCACAACGCAGAAAGGAAGGTGGATGGAAGAGAAGATAAAAGACCTTAAAGAACTGAGGATGTTTTTTTAATTCACAGATGTGAAGAAATGTTGTGGAGGGTGTGGATTTATAACCATAACCAGCAGGTGTCGTTGTTTGACTTCATAATAATCTCTCCCTCCATTGGGTCATGTTGACAATGTACAGTACACGTACACGATCAAAACATTGCTTTCCTTTGTGTAACTTCAGGGTGAAATATAGGCCAGCCATAAATGCACATTGTTAGATAGCGTGATTTGTTCAAGGCAATTAACACATCATTTACATTCCATTCACACTCTCCATCCTCACGTCTCACCATGTGTTACTGCTGTCGGCTAAGAAACAGTACAAATGTGAAGTGTAAAAAGAAAACTGCTGCCCGCCCCCCCACCCCCCTCCCATCCCTCCTCATCCCTCTCTATCCCTCATCCCTTTATCCCTCCCTCTTCACCTTTCCCTACTCTCTCCATCTCCATTTCTCCCTCTTCATCCTACCCTCATCTCTCATCCCTCCCTCTCCACCACTCTCCTCCCTCCCTCCCTCATCCCTCCCTCTCCACCCATCTCTTCCCCTCCCTCCCTCCCTCATCCATCCCTCTCCATCTCCTTACCTCCATCTCACCCACCCTCCTCCGGGAACACCTCTTCTCTAGGGGTGTACTATGAACATTGTTTACACAGAATAAATCCTCCCTCCCCCCTCTCCCACCATCCCCCTCCCACCATCTCCCTCAATCCCTCCTCCCTCCCTCTCCCTCAATCCCTCCCCTTCCACCTGTAATCACACACATTCATTCTCACAGGGCACACAGAGAATGTTCCAGTCTGTCTGTGCCCTTGCGTGTGGACAGGGGACCCGGGGTCGAGGTTCAGAAGTGCCAGATGAAATATTCATCCTCCTGTATGTTCTAATGGCCACAGCGGGGCAGAGAGTTGTGGCGGCGCCTCAGTGTGAGGTGCTCTACACGGCTCCACACCAGCCAGGATCTCAGAACCACCTCAGCCCTCCTGCTGACCTGCCATGACCGCATGTCACCGTCAGAAGGCTCCCTCAGGGCTGGGAAGGGCCTTTAGCTCAGCCACACACCGTGGAGGTGAACTGTCCCAGGGGTACTATCCCCCTGACTGGTGTTCTCCTCTGAGAGACCCTGACCCCTCTTACCCTCCTCCCTCCCACGTACTCCCCCACCCTGCCCCCGCCCCCCCTCCCCGCCCCCCAGCCACGCCCGACTCCCACTCTCTCCCCCCGCTCCCCCCCTGCTCCAGCGTTCTGGGTCACTCATTAGAGGGAGGGTCAGCAGAAATTGATTTGCTCCGTATCGCAGATACATTAATCACCCATTCATAGCCTGAAGGCAGCCCTGACAGCCTCCTGATTATCAGATCATCCAGAAAAACTTCTGATGGCTCCTCCTTCCCCTCCCTCTCTCCTCAAGGTTGTCAGTTTGTGTGGGCTAACAGCTCGTGATGGTGCGATCCTTCAGCCGGTCAGACGGGGTCTGCTCCTGGTCTGTGGATGTGTGAGGCTGGCAGAAGCGCTAGCTCAGCGTCCAGGCAGCCAGGGAGCTCCTGGATGGGGTTTGGGGGACTTGTCTTGGAGTCAGTGGCTGAGCGGTTAGGGAATCTGGCTAGTAAGGGTTGCTGGTTCGATTCCTGGTCGTGGAAAATGACGTTGTGCCCTTGGGCAAGGCACGTCACCCTATTTGCCTCGGGGGAATGCCCCTGTACTTGTTGTAAGTCGCTCTGGATAAGAGCGTCTGCTAAATGACTAAATGTAAATGTTTTAGTACTTCTGTTAAAACGACTCACTATCCGTTACAGACAGGTGGGGAGGATAAACCAACTGCTTTTGATTTCAGACCTTGAGGATTGTATTTCATGTGGTGCGTGATTTATATCTCCCCTTCCAACTCCACAAACTCAGAACTTGCTCACTTGCTGCAGTCTGTTGGAACGTTGGCTGGCCACTATAGAGCCACTGTTTTTCCACATGGAAGAGTTGATTGAATTATGGAGATCCGAGGCCCCCCATAGGCGGCCGCAGAGAGCGCCAGTAAACAAAGGAATTCCGTGTGCCATTCCATTGATGCCAATGTGGTCATAGCGATGGATATGGAGCGAGGGAGGTAGGAAGAGAGAGAGAGAGAGAGAGAGAGAGAGAGAGACAGAGAAAGAGATAGAAGAGAGAGGGAGGTAGGAGCAGTGGAGAGAGAGAGAGAGAGAGAGGGAGAGAGAGGGGAGCTGACTCATTAGCTCGAGAGCGCTATCGCTATGAGATATCTGGCCCAGTTAGGACAGGGTGCTGGGCTGCGAGCGCTCCCTCGACATCTGCATTTGATTTCTGCCCCGTTCGTCTCACTCTCTTTCCTCTTTCTGCTGCTCTCTTTCTCTCTGCTCTCTACGCTCTCCGCTCTCTCTCGTCTACTCTCGCGCTCTCGCTCTCGCGTCCTCTCTCTCTCTCTCTAGCTTGACTCTTCTTATCGTCTTTCTGTCGTTTCTCTGTTTTTTTCGCCCCCTCCGTTTCCTTCCCTCTGTTTTTCACGCCGTACAGCCCTACTGTCCGTCCACCTGGAGCTCATTGTGACCCGGGAACACGCTTGTTACCACTGGAGAGCCGATCCACACACAGGCCAGCGAGTATGTGTGGTGTGTGTTGTTTGTTTGTGTAGTGTGTTATGTGTGTCTCTAAAGCGTATGTTTGTACGCATCCCACTGTATTCCCACATAGGGAAAATCAAACAATCTCTAGTTCCAGAGGAGACGTGCAAATACTGTATACTTTTTTCACAGAGTAAAACGCCATGGCAACCATGCATAGACACGCATACACACACGTCTTGAAGTGGTGAGGGTGTGAGACAGAACAACTGTTCTCTTTGAGAGGAGAAACCATAGATGAACTCTGCAAGTGCCTGTCCTGCCTTGCTTCCCTCCTCCTTCTCACCCCTCACTTATTCAACAACCACAGGACAAGTCAGCGCAAGTGATGGAGAGAGACTTAAGTGTGTGTTGTGCGTGTGGTGTGTGGGGTGTGGGGTCAGCTCCAGTCAGGGAAGTTGATTCCTTCACTCTGATCTGCATCTGCATGATGTTTGACTTTCTGCTGCAATTTCAGTGCGTCCTTTTTGAAGGCAAATGTAATGTAAACAAAGTGTGTGTTCGTCTTGAGGACGGATAAAAGATGATGGATTCTGGGTCGTTGCCCTCCCAGAAGACAGGACTTAACAAACACAACCACTGTGTTTCTCAAGCCATCATCTAGCCTCATCCCCTCTCGTTCCTTATCCCTCTCTCCTTCATCCCTCCCTCCCTCATCCCTCCTCCTCATCCTTCCCTCCCTCCCCCCTCGCTCCCTCCCCATCCCTCCCTGCCCTCCCCATCCCTCCTCCCTCCTCATCCCTCCCTCCTGGGATCCACTCGACACGACGTGTGGTGCATAATTATGTGAAACACGTGTGTGTGGGTATTTCTGAAGTAGTATTATGAGAGCGTCTTCTGTGTGTGTGTGTGTGTGTTTGTGTGTGTGTGTGTGTACTGAGGCTTACAGGGCCATGCAGGTGAGACAACAGCCTGTCATGAAAATGACGAGCGTGGCAACCCTCAGAAATCTGTGTGTGGATGAGAGATGACAGCACAGCATCGAGCGGCTCAGAGCGGCTGCAGCAGAGAGAGGCGCCAGCTGCAGAGGAGACGATACACCAAGCCGACAGCAAGACCCAGAGAAGAGAGACCGTCAAAAAACAAAACAAGAGACCAGTAACAAAAAGCAAGCTTTTCCCCCGCAACATATGAAAGAGAGCATAGTGCCATCCTGGATGGATAGTCCTGCGTGTGGGGGGTGTAGTAGGGTGGGAGGGTTG
>CAEFZP010002347.1:42500-108621 GCA_903064625.1 Mallotus villosus | reverse complement strand
GCCGCTCTGGGATCGAGCTGGTTAGGTTCAAGAAGGGACGCGTTTCTTTTGCTGCGGTAGGGGGTCTCTTATTCTTGCGTTTCGTATGTATGTTTGCTTGTGTATCGGTGGTTGCGTCTTTCGTCTGGTTTGAGGCCTTTCGGTGGTGGGATGACTGGTCGGCGGTGGCTGCCTGGAGGCGTTGTTGGCTGGCGCTGTAGTCGGTGTGTGGCGGGGATGTCTGCGGCATTGCGTCGTTTTTCGTGTTTTCCCCCCCCCCCTGGCTGCTGCGCTTGGCTGCTGGCGGCGGTGGCGTCTTGCTGCTTGCGTTGGCGGCTGGGCGCCTCTGTGTCCGTCATGCGGCTGTGCGGCTTGCATGCTTGCGGTGGCCGGCTGGCGAGCTTTGGCCGCTCGTGGCGGGCTGGCGGTGGTGGCGTCTGGCTTGCGGCTGCGCGGCGTGGCTGCATTCGCGTGCTGATGCGTCTTGCTGCGGGTGATCGTCTGCTGGCGGCTGGCTGCGGTTGCCTGCTGGCTGCCTTGTCGCTTTCGGCGCGGGTGTGGCGGCGGGTGGCGTCTTTTCTGCAGGTATGGTCCGTCCTATAATAGTAGCCATTGTTTGTCCCTGCCCCTCGAAAGACTACAGTCGTTGGCAACGTAGGGCAAAAGTTTCGTGAGCATGCGCTAGAAGAATTACGACTGCGACGGGACAGCAGACTTAGCCGAATCGGTATAGGGCGACTTGCCAGACGTAGGGGGACTCGAAAACCACTACTAGCTGAATAAAGGTAAGTGAACATTGCTGTGATGTATAATGGTGAAGAGGGCGCAAAAAGAAACTACGGTTCCAATAAGTATGGAAGGACTAAGCTGGCAACCGATGGGAAGGAACACAGATGACAAAAGGGGTAAGACACGCAAGAAACGGAAGAAAACAGCAAAGAAGTTAAACGGAAGCTGAACCAAATAGAATGAGGCACGAGACAGGTCAGGCAGGCAGGTAAGGAAGAGGGGGGCGGGGGGGGATTACTGGAGGGTAGGTGTACAAGAGGACGGGTGCATAAAACCACAGAAAGAGAGAGCGAAGAGATAAGGGGGACAGACAAAAGATGAACGCCATGGAGAAATGCGGAAGAAGTGGGTCAGGGGGGGGGGGGGTGGAGGAGGGGAACGGAGGGGGGGGAAGGGGGCCCCGGTTAGAGAGGGGGGGGGTGGGGGGGGGGCCGAGGAAGGGGCGGGGGGGGGGGGGGGGGGGGGGATGGGGAAAAGAGGGGGGTGGAGCTGAGCGAAAAAACCATGGTGACGGAGCAGGATGTGGGTTAATCATGACGGATAAACTTCGTCAGTCTGGGAGAAGAGTGTCGATAATCAGGTAGAAACGCAAAGGGGGAACGGCAAAGCAATCTGGGACCGCTTAACGGAATTAATTTCGAAAAGGACAAATCGGGCAAAATAGGAGGGCGAAGGGCGAGATTAATGGGGAAGAGGAAAAGCAATAGGCTGAAAGTGGATAGGGGAGCACAAAAAAAGGTGAAAGAAAAGCGAAGTCACAACAACGATGATTACTTGTGGCAAAAGAGAACAGTGAGATGAAGGGGGGGGGGGGAGTAAAAGAGACAAAGAACCAAAACCATAGAGATCGAAATCGTGATACACCAGCGACAAAGAGAATAGGGCTGTGGATAGAGACGGTCAAAGAGTTGGAAGGAGACAGAAAATATGTAAAAAGTAACTGCAAAACGACCAAAAAAAGGGAGCAAGATAAAAGTTGGAGACAGAAGGGAGGGAAGCGGGAAAGACGAGGGACATAACAAAAGAACGAGAGAGGAAAAGTTCTAAGTAACAGAGCTATGGGGAAGCTAGGTAGTCGGCATTATCGTAATTCCTGATTTGGGGGACACCAAGCTAATGGAGTACTCCTGCGTTGTGGTTCTCACTTCAATCTACTATTTATGTCTTTTCCCGTATATCCTAATGAGTCTTTTTCAGCCGAGGGTAGAGGAAGACAGCCAGGCTACGGCTCGAAGGAAACACGGCAAAAGACACAACACTGCTGTCATGATACGGTTTGGTTAGCTTAGGGCCCCACGTATAATCATCATTTATGATTGGAAACATTGTCCGATAAAGACATCTCAATTTTACAATCCAGTGTTTTTTCAGTTCCAGTTCCAGTTTTTGATTTTGATGGGGCAACTGTAAATGGAAAATGACAAAACAAAAATCTGAATGATAAAAGCCTTTCCTTTTTGTCATTTTTTTTTTGGTTTCGCCCCGTACCCTCCCCCCCTGCCGCTTTCTGTTTCTGTTTCTTCTTTCTTCTTTTTGGGTCCGGCGGGTATTCCCTGAAAGCGTTTGGAAATGTGGGCAAGTTTGGTCACAAAACCAACGGAGTAGGGACTACACTTTAGAGTCAGGCTGTTGTAAGTAATGTTCCCAACAGTGGTGGCAAACGCACAACCCCGACTATCCCCACTGGGTCCTGGTCCCCTTTTGGTTACTCACAACTCAGTTTACAAGAGCAGTTATAAATTGGTTAGAGACAGACAAACAAATACCATCAAAAAACCCATTTAAAGCTTATTACTGATTCTCAGCATATGGAGGGGATCCACACCCGACGCGCCAACAGCACCGAGCCACCCTCCCACTCCATCCCCCATGGAGGGTTTCTCTTCTTTCTGTCTTCTGGCAGAGTCACTACTTCATTATCCCTCACCATGAGGGTTCTTTCGTGCAGAGTCCCCTGCAACCGAACAACGCTAAAAACAAGCTGGAAGAGACGAGGAAGAAAAGGAGAAGAGAGAGAGATAGAGAGATAGAGAGAGAGAGGAGAAGATATAGAGAGATAGAGAGAGAAATGGCTCAGCTATCTATCGCTATAGAGCGAATAGGGATAGTATGAGACGCGTATAATGAGTAGCTATAGATATCGCTAGAGATATATCTGATATAGCGGGAGAAGAGCTATCTAATATTGTCCGAGAGGGAGAGCGATCTATCGTTCTAGACGACGACAGAGATCTCTCCTCTCTCTCACTTCCTCTCTCTTCTTCTCTCTCCTCTCTCTCGCTCTGTCTCTCGCGCTCGCTCTTTCTCTCTCTCTCTCTCGACTCTCTCCTTCTCGCTTTCTCTCTCTCTCCCAAACCGATCAGATACAGGCGATCATGCCTCTATCGATCAGCTATCTCTCTACGCTAATCGATCTTTCTCCTAGAAGAATGTAGTGTAAGATGATGCTCTGCGCTCATCTCCTCCTTGCTTCCTCTACTCGACTGTGCGCTCCCTCTCTCTCTCTCTGCTTGCTCGCTCTCGCTCGCTCTCTCTCTGTCTCTCTCTCTCTCTCTCTCGCTCTCTCTTCTCTCTACTCGCTCTCT
Source organism: Mallotus villosus (assembly GCA_903064625.1). NCBI lineage: Eukaryota > Metazoa > Chordata > Actinopteri > Osmeriformes > Salangidae > Mallotus > Mallotus villosus. The sequence goes on along the minus strand of CAEFZP010002347.1, from coordinate 105,268 downwards.
GTCTTCTCTGTGCAGCTCTCTCATCTCTCTCTCTCTCTCGCTACTCTCGTTCTCATCGCCGCTACTCTCACTCGCCTCTCTCTCTGTTCTCTCTCTCTCTCTCTTTGCGCTCTCTCTCCCTACTCTCTCTGCGACTCTTGCTCTTCCGCGCTCTCGTCTCTCTCTCTCTTCGGCTCTCTCTCTCTCGCGCTCCCCGCTCTGTCTCTCTCTCTCTCTCTCTGCTCTGCTCGCTCTCGTTCTCTCGCTCTCTCCCTCTCGACTCGCGCTCTCGCTCTAGCGCGCTCTAGCGACCCTCCTCGCATCTCGCGCCGCGCTTTCTCGCGCTCGCGCGCTCTATCTCTCTCTCTCTCTGTGGTGCGCGGGGTGCCCGTCACGACCCCTTCGTCCTCACTGGGCGCGAGCGAGGCCGTGGCGAAAGCTGTGCTGTCGACGCTGCTGATGGACATACACAACAGGAAGTTGATGTTTTCACGCCGAGCAGGGCAGACAAACAGGAAGCTGATGTTTTAGGACGCGCTGACGGCAGACAAACAGGAAGCTGATGTGTTTACGCCGAGCAGGGCAGACAAACAGGAAGTTGAGATGAGAGCTTCGTGAGGAGAGAAGGACGGATAAGCGCTGTGGAGCAGAGCCCGGCGGGTCGGAGTGTTCCAGTACCTTTCCGGGCGGGAAAATCCGTCCCTGTCACCAGTCGATGTGCCGTGGGGGGGCGGAGGCCCGTGGAAACCTAGTCATAGTGTCATAGGCAGGGAGGCTAGTGGCACAGGGGACAGAGGGGGACAACATCAACGCCGGGCAAAACGAGAGTGACAAGATGCAGGTTGTTGTTGTAAGGGCCTTGCCTTCCTCTCTACCTCAAGTGTGTCTCTTGAAGAGAGTTTGGCAGGCCGTGTCTTTCCCAAACCACAGAGAGCAAATCACTTCTTTGACACTTGTGGGGGGGTCATTGTGACCCTTCAGTCATTGTGAACCCCCCACGTGTTGTGACAACTTTACCTCATACAAAAATTAAGTGAAGCATTTTCTTTTAACCGTCGGGCTGTCTCACACCCCCCACAGCGCGATGGTTAGAAGAAAATGCTTTGTATTCGTTTTTAAAATTGTCGCAGCAGAATTATGGGTCGTTGTGAACCTTCGGGTCATTGTGACCTCATAAGGCAGCACAAGGGTTAAAGAGTGTCTTACACACTTGGAGTGTCTCGGGCCATATGGAGATGGCACGATGACATGGTGTAGGGTGTCATGCCTCACTTTGGAACCAGCCTGGACCTGGTCTGACAGAGTAGCAGGGGTCTGTACGGTACGACTGACTACCTTCAAATCCAGAATTAGTTTCGTCATTGATGAAGCAAAGTCATGGGGAATTTGAGTCTGCTATGACACGGACGAGGAAGTCCCAGTTTAGTCTGAGTGTTCCATCCTGTGGTGATGCTCTCTGTGTTTTGGGCACTGTTGCGGTAAGCCTCTTCGGCTGTCTAAAGACATGCCTGTCGATCTGAACATGCAGTTAGGAGTGTTAGGCAGCGCTCTCGGAAGCAGCCTGGGTTAGACACACCAGAAGCAGCCATGCTTGCCTGTCTTTGAACAAAATGATCAGGTGTATATTCACCGGGGTTTGAGGTACTCTACGGCAGAGGAAACATGCACAGAGAACACGTCATTCAGAGCATGCCGGTGATGTCATTCAGAACATGCCGGAGGGTTAGTAGACATCATGCATTACACACGACCCTCCACCACCCACCAACACCACCTCTTCCACCACCCACAAACACCAGCACGACCCTCCTCCACCCACAAACACCACCTCCTCCTCCACCCCACCAACACCTCCACCACCCACCAACACCAGCACGACCCTTGTCCACCCACAAACACCAGCACGACAGTGGAAAGGCCTAGAAGCTAGCATGTGACCATCCATCACTTGAACAGCGGAAATAGGGAGGACTCCAGTGGACCTCCAGGGCATGCACTGTGTCTCAGACACCTTCACCCCCTCCTGACTATCACAGACGCTTAGCCAACCCCCTCATCCAACCAGGCATGCAAAGTAATTTTTTGAATTTTTATCTTATTTTTACCTTGTCATTACTGGGTTATGGACACCTTGCAAACGGTCATTATGATAACCATTATTACCTATTTCCATACTGAGACAAAACATTGCATACACAACTAGAGAGCATACAATTTCTGGGGAAATTGTGAGGGTGTGCCTGCATATTTTCAAGCAGTTAGCCTACTCATAGTCTATTGCATAATAATTCATTAAGAACACCCTTGGAAAGAAGCTACTGTTATCACTGGAAATATTTCAGATGGAATCGCGATTCAAACAGTAGCTCCATGTCTGCTAACTTATGACATGTCCCCAAAAACGTAAGTAAGCTTGACATTTATTTAGTGGAAAATCGCTCATGCATAAAAAGCTCAATAGCGATCATTGTCAGTAATAACGCAAAATGCGATATAGCCCTTTGTGGAGAAGCTGCCCCGGTAAATTGTATACTACAGTGTTCGAGTCTTGGTTGCGATCGTTGGTTGAACGTTCCGTTGTACGGTTTAGGCTGAAATTAAATATTGCTTTCATGAACAGATTGACGGCTGTGTCAATGAAGTTCGGGTTAGTAGTCAGACAGTTTCACCTATTGAAATACTTTTGATTTAAGTGAGTGCCGAACATTTTCTGTCGCCGTTTGACTCCCTACTGTAAACAGCTGTGGATGTTTTAGTTAGCTACACAGTGTCTCGCGTAGGCTACAGCGTTGCAGTACTGGTTTGAAATCACAGGTAATGATTATTTCACCAACAAATCGTTTACTTGTAATCTAATGTCATAATAAATCGTACAACGAAAATGTATTTGTGAGTAATGTTTATTTTAACGATTGAAAACAGATGCAGCCTAGACCGCTGTAGTATGTGTTGCCCGGGCAACATAGGCTAATGTCATGATGCTAATGCTTCAGTGAAATAGTAGACTACCGTTTCCGAAAGTCGATGTAGTTCCTCAATAATATTAGCTTATATTGTACATTACACTTAACAATTGTGTTTCATATCAGAAAGTAACATTAGTAAATAGTTATCACCCTGGCCTCTTTGCTTGTGGCGTTTCTGCAGCTGCCTTGCAGTATCGTTAAAGCTATAGTTAGCCTATAGCTATCTCCCAGAAGTTAACAAGCTGCTAAACTAATGTTAGGCTAGAGGTAGTCACGCGTGTTTCGTGACGTTAGTAGCGTCAGTGACTGTGGCTAGCAAGTTAGCCAGGTAAATAAAAAGACAAGCAACTCAATGGCTACCAACTTTTGACATGACGTTTTCTAAGTAATCAAAATATTGACGGATGCTAGTGGGGGGGCACGATACGATCCTTTCTGTGCTGCAACAGTCTTCTATGCACGTCGTATCTAATGCGTCGTTGCTAACATGTGCCGACGCTGTGACGTAGGCTATTATAACTGAGTAGTCTACCCTTTGCCGACAAAATCAACTTTATGCCACAAAAACGTTGTATGGTCCTAAACTGTGCAACGGAACGTAAATTCTGATACAAGCAACTCAATGGAGACCAAGACGAAACTTTGGACGTCGACGTTTTCTATGTAGTCCAAATATTGACCGAGGAGTAGGGGGGCAAAAATAATAATAATAAATATATATGTGAGATAACAAAGGATGGCCACGTCGATGACGTGGCACACCCAATAAAAAAAATAATATGAAAAGGATAATGGGATGTGAGACATGGCATGCTTTCAACCCCATAATAAAAAAAACATAGATTTTTTTGTTTTTTTTAAATAGGAAAAACGTTATACATACAAACATTATAGCTAACCCTTATACGGACGAAAAGTGTATATAATGTAGAAGTAGGAACCGTAGTATTTTACGTTTTTACACCGTAACTTACAAAAACAGAGGTGGACTTCAGCTTTTGTAAGGTAACGATTGAAAAGAGCCCTTAATTAGCGATGAGGGGCACTTAAACAAACCACACGCACACGGGGACGCCCACACGCCCGAAACCGGAGCACGTCAAGCAACAACAAACAAAGCTAAAGACCAGCACCAAGAATTTGTCAATAAAATCTACGTCCAAACCCCACAGAAAAGGTGAGTGGGTGAGCACTTACACAGGAAGAGGAGAGGAAAGGTAAAAACCGGTAAAATGAATCTTACGTTTTCATAGGAATTGTCTCAATGCTACAAAGATACAAAACAAACGTACAGATGTTAATGGTGACGCACCAGAAGATGCATGTAAAACACTTCTGGTCAAATGACAACTGGCGTCAACGAGCCAAGACACTTGGTGACTTGGTCTATCGCATTTGTCTACATCTGTAAGTGCTCAGGCAAGGCGAGGGTGACGGCAAGATGCATTAAAACATATGAATGTGAATATTATTCTAATATTCAGAATTGTTTCTTTTTTGATAAAGTGCAAAGTGCTTGACAGATCCATGAAAAGAAAAAAAGGAAGGATGAAAAGATGGAAATAGGGGAATGGTTATCACAAAGTAAAATGCCAAGTCCCAGAAACAGAGGAACTGCAAGAAAGGAAGAGAGAGAAAGAGAGGAAGAGAGATGAAGAGAGAGAAAAGGCAGAAGTTACTTTTCCTAATCATTACTATAGCCCTAGTAGTTACTACTATAGTAAGATATCATTATTGGGAGGAAAATGGTCAACCAAAGAAAAGTACTTCACATACAAATAACCAAGGAAATCAACTGAAACTAAACAAACAAATCCATGTTTACATGTTCCAGTACTAGAATAACCCTTCTCCAGAACACTCTAGAATAACTCCTACACCAGAACATGATTAGGTCGGTGTGGGATTCCAAACTTCACATGTTTGTACTTTGTACTCCTCTACAGTATGTCGCGGTGAAGCCACGAAAGTACCAAAGTAGGATGTCGTAAACACCGGGGCATCTCCACATAAACGACCGCCGCCATCGCCACGGGAACGGAGATACTCACTCGTCGTAAACGTCCTCGGTGTCCATCCTGCGGTAGAACTTGGACAGCTTGACTGAGAGGATCATGCTGGGAAGCAGGAAGAGACAGCTACAGCCCAGGCCGAACCAGAACGCGTTCTACGACACAAACACACACAACATGTTGATCAACATCTCAGGAATACTGCTGTCGGTTCTGTCGTGACGACCTATTGGGGGTTGTTTTCGACCTATTGGGGGTTGTTTTCGACCTATTGGGGGTTGTTTTCGACCTATTGGGGGTTGTTTTCGACCTATTGGGGGTTGTTTTCGCATTTGGCCAGGTATTGGCGTAGCTTAGTGGTTAGAGTGTACGACTGAAGATAATTGTATAATTTGCCCATTTTTTACAAGCATGTCAACACTGTGGATACTATGGACCTAAACTATATACTCTATATGAATTGTCAGCTTGTTTGTTAAGAACAGAATAATCCTGAGTCTAAAAGGTCACAGTAATCCCAGCTAATACATACATGCATGTGTACACACACACACACACAAACACACACACACACACACACTGTTGGTTCAACATGGCTAAGTGTCTCATTCCCCTACACATCTCTCCGTTTGTGGAATGTTGTTGTCTTGGTTACGCCTCCCTTGTCGGCCTCCTCACTTTCCCCACACACGACTCCCCTCCCTGCTGTCGGTTCCCGTAACCAAAAACACAAAATAAAGGAGTGCGGGGGCTCGGAGGTAGCACCTTTAAGCCCAGGAACAGCAGTAAAACTACCCATCCACCCAGAAACTTCCTGTTCTCTGTCTAAGTCCATTAGCCTCTGAGGCGAGCTGTGGGGGCTCCAGGGCGCCCTGGGCTGCTCTCTCCGTATCATTAGCAGGTTTGGAGGCTTCCTGTAGCCGGCCTCCTGTAACAGGCCTCATGCAGACAGGCCTCATGCACACAGGCCTCATGCAGACAGGACACACGGGCAGATGGTGGATTATGTAAGCCTGGTTTTGATTTCCTGTTTCCCCTCCGTCTTCCTCGGCTGTTTGGGGGCTCCCGGCGGTGCTGCTGGGCCCCTGTGAGCTCTAATCATGTGCTGGATTCCTGAGCACGACTCGGACTCCAGCTCGGGGTGGGGGGTGAAGTGTGTGTGTGCGCGGGGGGGCATGTTGAACGGGAGACAGGGCCCCATTTGTCCGTGGGGCAACGTGGAGGGTCATTGCCCCCCCCCACACCCCACCCCCACCCCCCATCGACTGAACCACACAGTGACGACACACACACACACTACACAAGTGCATGCACAGACGCACAAGCGCATGTAAACACACACACACACACACACCCGAGCAGAGCTCTTCAGGTTGAACATATCAAGCCAGCAGTGGCAGCAGGCCCACAGGCAGCTCTTTATGCTGATGTGTGTGGTGGGTTTGGAGGGAACACTGGGAGCTGTGTGGGTCCATGCCAGTAGAATGTACTGTGTGTGTATGTGTGTATGTGTGTATATGTGTGTGTGTGTGTGTGTGTTTGTGTGTGTGTGTGTGATCCAGTTCAGGTTCTCGCACAGCAGAGCACATGACTGTGAATGTCCTGTACCAGTCCTGTACAGTACATACAGTACATGTGAACCTCCCCTGGAGACAGACCCCACACACCACACACACACACACACACACACAAGACCACATTCCACATCACCCCCCTCACTCCACCCTAACCCCTCCACATCACCCCCCTCTCCCCACACTCCACATCACCCCCTCTCCCCAACACTCCACACACCCACCCCCTCTCCCCAACACCCCATCACCCACCACCCTCCCCACTCCACCACCCTCTCCCCCAACCCTCCACATCACCCCCGCTCCCCCAACCCTCCACATCACCCCCTCTCCCCACCCTCCACATCCACCCCCTCTCCCCCAACCCTCCACATCACCCCCCTCCCCCACACTCCACCTCACCCCCTCTCCCCCAACACTCCACATCACCCCTCCCCGCTCCCCACCCCTCCACATCACCCCCTCTCCCCCAACACTCCACATCACCCACCCCTCTCCCCAACGCCTCCACATCCACCCCCTCTCCCCAACCCTCCCACATCACCCCCCTCTCCCCACCGCACTCACCCCCCGTCCCCCACTCCACACACACCCCCCTCTCCCCCCCACCTCCACATCAACCCCCCTCCTCCCCCAACACTCCCCCTCACCCCCCCTCTCCCCAACACTCCACATCACCCCCTCTCCCCCCAACACTCCACATCACCCCCGTCCCCCAACACCTCCCACACCCTCCCCCCTCTCCCCAACACTCCACATCACCCACATCCCCCACACACCCCCCTCTCCCCCACCCTCCCACCCACACCCCCTCTCCCCACCACCTCCACCTCACCCCCTCATCCCCCACACTCCCACATCACACCCCTCCCCACCACTCTCCCCAACACTCCACACCCCCCGCTCCCCACACGCCCTCATCACCCCACCCTCTCCACATCACCCCCTCTCCCCAACACTCCACATCACCCCCTCTCCCCAACACTCCACATCACCCCCTCTCCCCAACACTCCACACTCACCCCTCTCCCCAACCCTCCACATCACCACCCCCGCTCCCCACACGCCCACATCACCCCCTCTCCCCAACACGCCACATCACCCCCTCTCCCCCAACACTGCCACATCACCCCCGCTCCACCCACACTCCACATCACACCCACCCGCGCCCCAACACGCCACATCACCCCACATCACCCCCGTCTCCCCAACCCTCCACATCACCCCCCTCTCCCCAACACTCCACATCACCCCACCTCTCCCCAACACTCCACATCACCCCCTCTCCCCAACACTCCACATCACCCCCTCTCCCCAACACTCCACATCACCCCCTCTCCCCAACCCTCCACATCACCCCACAATCCACCCCCCTCTCCCCACACACTCCACATCACCCTCTCTCCCCAACACCTCCACATCACCCCACATTCACCCCCTCTCCCCAACACTCCACATCACCCTGTGTGTTGTTACCATGGAGTCCAGCAGGACGCCACAGGCGATGATCTCCACTGTGTCCACGGCGTTGCTGAAGGGCTTGCAGCCCGCCACATCCATGGCCAGCTGGAGGGGACAGAGGGGACAGTGGAGGGGACAGAGGAGGGGACAGAGGAGGGGACAGTGGAGGGGACAGAGGAGGGGACAGAGGAGGGGACAGAGGAGGGGACAGAGGAGGGGACAGTGGGGGGGACAGAGGGGGACAGTGGAGGGGACAGAGGAGGGGACAGAGGAGGGGACAGTGGGGGGGACAGAGGGGACAGAGGAGGGGACAGTGGAGGGGACAGTGGAGGGGACAGAGGAGGGGACAGAGGAGGGGACAGTGGAGGGGACAGAGGAGGGGACAGAGGAGGGGACAGTGGAGGGGACAGTGGAGGGGACAGAGGAGGGGACAGAGGAGGGGACAGTGGGGGGGACAGAGGGGACAGAGGAGGGGACAGTGGAGGGGACAGTGGAGGGGACAGAGGAGGGGACAGAGGAGGGGACAGAGGGGACAGTGGAGGGGACAGTGGAGGGGACAGTGGAGGGGACAGTGGAGGGGACAGTGGAGGGGACAGTGGAGGGGACAGTGGAGGGGACAGAGGAGGGGACAGTGGAGGGGACAGAGGAGGGGACAGTGGAGGGGACAGTGGAGGGGACAGTGGAGGGGACAGTGGAGGGGACAGAGGAGGGGACAGTGGAGGGGACCGAGGAGGGGACATTGGAGGGGACAGAGGGGACAGTGGAGGGGACAGTGGAGGGGACAGTGGAGGGGACAGTGGAGGGGACAGTGGAGGGGACAGAGGAGGGGACAGAGGAGGGGACAGTGGAGGGGACAGTGGAGGGGACAGTGGAGGGGACAGTGGAGGGGACAGTGGTGGGGACAGTGGAGGGGACAGTGGTGGGGACAGTGGAGGGGACAGTGGAGGGGACCGAAGAGGGGACAGTGGAGGGGACAGTGGAGGGGACAGTGGAGGGGACAGAGGAGGGGACAGTGGAGGGGACAGAGGAGGGGACAGTGGGGGGGACAGTGGAGGGGACAGAGGAGGGGAAAGATCAGCTTTTATGCAGTACCCTCATTAAATCTCCAACAGAATAACATCCATTGTTTCTTCATATGACTGTATTGATTTATATGATTATATTGCGTTATTACAGGAATGTCTCCTGTGCTTTGACCAGGATGAAAGCTGTCGGTACTATACATGTCATATTATACAGACTGGATCTAGAGAGAGTACGATGAACATACACCAAGAGTAAATCCTTCAATTTAACATTTCAAAGGACGTTCTAGCAGGACTAGCTTTGTTGTAGAAGTCTCAGCTCTCAGAAAGACGTGTGGCGTATGATACTTGAATCTCTTTCATTGTTTTCTCAGCTATTTCATTCTTCATATTTCGCTTTATAGCTGTTTATATTGCACCTGTCAACCTTGGCACAGGCCAAGAATGCTTTCATCCCTTTCATCCCTCTCCTTTTAACTTTCACAGCTCTAGAAGACGTTCTGTTTTCATGTTTTGTTGCTGGAGGCAGAGAATCCACAGAGAGAATTTCAAAGATTTTTTTCTTTTCTTCTGCTGTACTATTTTCAGATAAAAAACAAACAATTTCACAACACTGAAAGCTCCAGCTAAACCAAGGCGGGTATTCCAGAAATGTTTGGGTGCAACCATGTTAACATTTAGCCTCTAAAGCATCATAAGTCCACCACAAGAGCCTTTAGCAATCAGAGGAACATTAAGTAACATTATTACTTACCGAAGCCTTGACCCACTCTATGTACTGACTGAAGTAGCCTACAATGACGTCCTTGTATTTCTCCGTTTGCTGAGAAAGAAGGATAAGACAGAGTTAATTCGAGAACTTAAAGAAGAAGAGTTAAAAATTGTAAAGTCAACGGTGATAAGATAAGACTGTTTAATCACCTCATTGACGATTTGTGTTGCATTCTGGGAAATGAGATACTGGGCTGCTTCAATGGCCGACAGCACAACGTTGATCTTGTTCTGGACAGGAAGAGAACAGAGAGAACAGGAAGAGAACAGGAAGAGAACAGGAAGAGAACAGAGAGAACAGGAAGAGAACAGGAAGAGAACAGGAAGAGAACAGGAAGAGAACAGGAAGAGAACAGGAAGAGAACAGGAAGAGAACAGAGAGAACAGGAAGAGAACAGGAAGAGAACAGGAAGAGAACAGAGAGAACAGGAAGAGAACAGGAAGAGAACAGCAAGAGAACAGGAAGAGAACAGGAAGAGAACAGGCATCATGAGGATCAGGTGGAATATAAGGACACGCAGGATATACTGTATACCAACCGCTACTGCTATTAACCACTAGCACCACTACTAGTCTTGACGTGAGTCTCACTCTCTGGCTCCTGACAAAGGCGGTTCAGGTGGCTGAGCGGTTAGGGAATCAAGCTAGTAATCAGAAGGTTGCTGGTTTGAATCCCCGACCGTGCCACATGATGTTGTATCCTTGGGCAAGGCACTTCTACTTGCCTCGGGGGAATATCCCTGTACTTACTGTAAGTCGCTCTGGATAAGAGCGTCTGCTAAATGTAAATGTAATGTAAATGTATACTTACTACTACTGCTATTAACTACTAGCACCACTACTAGTCTTGACGTGAGCCTGTGGAGCTGGGGAGAGCTTACCGGCAGGTCGGAGGCGGTCCTCTCGAGCAGCCTGATACTCTGGTTCAACGAGCTCTTTAAGGGACATGAACAGCAGACGTCAACAACAGAAAGGTCAAGGGTCAGACACGGGGTCAAGGGTCAGACACGGGGTCAAGGGTCAGACACGGGGTCATGCTGACACTCTGTGAACACCAGGGGGCCCCAGGGGCCACGGAGGGTTTGACTGAATGTTGCGCTAGTATGTGGCTAGAAGAAGAATGTTTGTGTTTAAACTGAGGTGGATTACAACTGAGTGAAACACAGTGGAACCCTTTAACTCAGAGGTCTTCAACCCTGGTCCTCAGGGACCCCCCTGTCCTGCACATTTGAGATGTTTCCCTGCTCCAACACACCTGATTCAAATGAATGGGTCGTTATCTAGTTATGCAGAAGCCTGTTAACGACCCATTCATTTGAATCAGGTGTGTTGGAGCAGGGAAATATCTCAAATGTGCAGGACAGGGGGGTCCCTGAGGACCAGGGTTGAAGACCTCTGCTTTAACTTCTACACAAACACAGCTGATCAGCTCTAGAAATATTTAGCGCTTGGAATTTTGGAAAAGTGTTTTTGTAATATCTGTAATAAATCCATAATATCGAAGAATACCAAATATATTACGAATGTTAAGATACACTTGGAGACCCCAATATTACACAATGATAACATTACTTATTATTGGTGTCGGTTAATTTCATCACATGCAGCTGAACATGCAAATGATTATCCCAGACAGCTGTGGTATTACATCCTGATTAGCCAGTTATCCCAATAACCCACAGGTCCCAAAGAGTGATTATACATGGCCCCAAATAAACCCCATCAACACAATACAGTACAGTACACCACAGACACCTCACAGCACATGTAAACCTCCTCTCTTTAGGACCTGTCAATCAGCACACCTCCTTCAGGTTTCCATCAGTGACTGTAAAGGTTAGGATAGTGAGAAAGCCAAGCAGGAACTGTAATCACAAGCAACACGTGTGTAACGCTCCAGACCGATCATCTCTGTCATTCAACGTGATGAGTAAACAAGCATGGTTACGGGCGTAGGAAAGGTGTTTCCTGGACACAGACACACTGGCTTACCCTCGCCCTAACATATTTCTGGACAGCCGTTAATTGAGGTAGAAAGCGTAAAGAGAAATAGAGAAAAACAGATGAGATATGGTGACGAGAGAGATGACAGAGCTTGACTGCAGTACACGGAGTGGCCACAATGTTAAACGGGGGCGCTGTTTCAGGACATAGCAGCGCCGCGATAGTGGAAGTAACAGGACAATTCGGGACTCTGAGATGAAAAACTGTTCATGTGTGTGCGACCGAACACGTCCTGGATATCTTCCAGTAGTGTTGTCCTACATCTCGACTCATGATCGTCCTATACTACGGTAAAGGCACTGAGTGTTGTCTTACATCTCGTCTCATGATCGTCCTATACTACGGGAAAGGCACTGACACATCAGAACACTGAAAGATCTGCTGTACTGTGTTTGTAAAAAGGGCTGTGAAAATAAAGTTCGATTAGATTTTTTTTTACATCCTCTCATCCTAGTCTAGCATGTCACCCGAAATTCGCCTTAGTCACATGCGTCGCCATTTTGATATCGAGCTGAACGAAAACGAGGCTTGGTCCAACGCTTCCAGTCCAGACTGATGTCCTTCTGCTGCGTCCCCGAGTGCCATTCCAACAAAAAGAAAGTTTCTTGCAAACAGAAAACATTTCACCGCTTCCCTGTCAATTCCGCAATTCGTCAAGAATTGGTTGTTAAAATAAGGAGATATATTAAATATATAAAATATATATTTGGTCTGGACAAGTTTGGGGATCCGGTGTTTCTCGTCCGCCATTTATCTATTAATGCCGCAGTTATAGGGGGCAAGAGCAGAAGATTTGTGGTCCATTTTTGTCCATCATTACTCTTTGTATAGTAGAGAATCACTTCCGCTGGACCAAGCCTCGTTTTCGTTTTCAATATGGCCCCGACTTGACTAACGTGAATACGGTTTCCCAGCTTCCCTCACCACTTAACCAGTAGGCTACAGTCATAACATCAGACCTGACTAGTCGAGAACAGTCATAACATCAGACCTGACTAGTCGAGAACAGTCATAACATCAGACCTGACTAGTCGAGAACAGTCATAACATCAGACCTGACTAGTCGAGAACAGTTATAACATCAGACCTGACTAGTCGAGAACAGTTATAACATCAGACCTGACTAGTCGAGAACAGTCATAACATCAGACCTGACTAGTCGAGAACAGTCATAACATCAGACCTGAACATCAGACCTGACTAGTCGAGAACAGATGGGTCCACTCATGGATTTGCTGTATTGAAAAGATGCTTTGAAATGAAGAGAATAGGTCATTGATTACCATGGCCTGCTCCATGGGAAGCACGTGTTGACTGTGAAGCTGGCGGAGAGAGTTGGCGTGGCGCTTTATAGACGTCTGCAGAAGACCCCCTGGGCTGGAGACACACACACACACACACATCACACACAGACACACAGACACACACACACACACACACACACACACACACACACAGACACACACACGAGAACACAAAATATGTTTCAATGCACTGAAGCTCAGTTTCACAGACATGGATTAATCGTAGAACTCAACTAAAAACTTTTTTTTTACAATTTAGATTTTCAAAGAATGTATCTTTTAGTTTAGGACCAGGCATACTCCATGTATGGCTGTACATGAACATATCACAGCATATAGTAGATTAACATGCCATCTCATTCATCGGGTGGGGGAGGCCTGGGAGGGGGAGGACCTTGGGGGAGCGGGGGAGGGGGGGAGGACCTTGGGGGAGCGGGGGAGGAGGGGTGGCTAAGGAGTGATGGACACACTCCACAACAGAGCTCCACTCTGAGCAGCTTGGAGCCTGAGCACAGGGCCCTAGGACCCCCGCACCGGACCCAGCCCCGATCTGGGGCATGAATAGGGGGCTTGTATCAGCTCCCAGCCCCCTAAGGGCCGGGGGGGCCAGAGCCTTCAGAATGCTCCTAGATACTGGCCCAGTGTTCAGGTCAGGCCGTTAGACACAGGACACGCAGAGCAGGCCTACACAGCGCTGAGCCTGAGTGCTGTACCTGCTCAGACCTGGATTAAGCGGTGAGTAAACGTTAAATCAAATCAAGCTAGCGGGGCTGGGGCACTGAGGAGGCGTTGTGAGGAGGCAGTGTGCAGGGAGCAGGGGGTTTATGTTTGGGTAGAAGCGTTGATACGAGCTGGTGAAGAGGCTCTTCTTACCATCAGGTCTGTTTGGGCCTCCAGCTCGTTGGCGTAGGAAAGTAGATCCACCTGGGTCACGCCCTTATTCACCTGGAGATGAGAAGACACACACACACACACATATCACTACACACCACTAAGATACACACACCACCAAGATACACACACCACCAAGATACACACACCACCAAGATACACACACCACCAAGATACACACACCAGTAAGATACACACACCACCAAGATACACACACCACCAAGATACACACACCACCAAGATACACACACCACCAAGATACACACACCAGATACACACACCAGCAGATACACACACCACCAAGATACACACACCACCAAGATACACCACCACCAAGATACACACACCACCAAGATACACACACCACCAAGATACACACACCACCAAGATACACACACCACAAGATACACACACCACCAAGATACACACACCACCAAGATACACACACCACCAGATACACACACCACCAAGATACACACACCACCAAGATACACACACCCCACCAAGATACACACACCACAAGATACACACACCACCAAGATACACACACCACCAAGATACACACACCACCAAGATACACACACCAGCAGATACACACACCACCAGATACACCACCCAAGATACACACACCACCAGATACACACACCAGCAAGATACACACACCACCAAGATACACACACCAGCAAGATACACACACCACCAAGATACACACACCAGCAAGATACACACACCACCAAGATACACACACCACAAGATACACACACCACCAAGATACACACACCAGCAAGATACACACACCAGCAAGATACACACACCACCAAGATACACACACCACCAAGATACACACACCACCAAGATACACACACCACCAAGATACACACACCAGCAAGATACACACACCACCAAGATACACACACCACCAAGATACACACACCAGCAAGATACACACACCAGCAAGATACACACACCACCAAGATACACACACCACCAAGATACACACACCAGCAAGATACACACACCACCAAGATACACACACCACCAAGATACACACACCAGCAAGATACACACACCAGCAAGATACACACACCACCAAGATACACACACCACAAGATACACACACCAGCAAGATACACACACCACAAGATACACACACCACCAAGATACACACACCACCATGATACACACACCACCAAGATACACACACCACCAAGATACACACACCACCAAGATACACACACCACCAAGATACACACACCAGCAAGATACACACACCAGCAAGATACACACACCACCAAGATACACACACCACCAAGATACACACACCACAAGATACACACACCACCAAGATACACACACCACCAAGATACACACACCACCAAGATACACACACCACCAAGATACACACACCACCAAGATACACACACCACAAGATACACACACCACCAAGATACACACACCACCAAGATACACACACCACCAAGATACACACACCACCAAGATACACACACCACCAAGATACACACACCACCAAGATACACACACCACCAAGATACACACACCACAAGATACACACACCACCAAGATACACACACCACCAAGATACACACACCACCAAGATACACACACCCACCAAGATACACACACCACCAAGATACACACACTACCAAGATACACCACCAGATACACACACCACCAAGATACACACACCACCAAGATACACACACCACCAAGATACACACACCACCAAGATACACACACCCAGCAAGATACACACACCACCAATATACACACACCACCAAGATACACACACCACCAAGATACACACACCAGCAAGATACACACACCACCAAGATACACACATCACCAAGATACACACACCAGCAAGATACACACCCACCACCAAGATACACACACCAGCAAGATACACACACCACCAAGATACACACACCACCAAGATACACACAGGGGCGCCAGCAGGAACTTTGGGCGCCATGAAAAAATAAAATAAAAAAGGTTTATCATTTATATACGTTTTTCTATTTTTGGGTGGCAGTCAGGGGCCCTTGGAATTGTCCAAACTTTCTCCCCTATACGGCGCCCCTTTACACACACCACCAAGATACACACACACACACCAACCACCATACATCATCGCAAACCATCTAAACACACATCCCCAACAGAAACAACCTCTGTCATCGACTGCTCAGTGAGATGCTATGCAGCCATGATATTTTCTTTGGGAGCTCAATGTACAGACCGACCCGATCTACTTTAGAGGTACTTAAACCGCAGGACTAGACATGTACAGCTTAAGCAAGCAAAGCTAATAATATAGAAGGAACACGCAGTCTCAGTCCTGCGTCTTTGCTTTGGCAGAGGAACGGTTTGCTATCGTGTGGAATACGTATGTGCAGCAGTGTGGTGCTCAGGAGGGAGATAAGACTGATGGTATTAGGGTGTGTGTGTGGAGTTGGGTCTGTGTGTGTGGTGTGTGTGTGTGTGGAGTGGGTCTGTGTGTGTGTGTGTGTGTGTGTGTGTGTGTGATAGGATGGTATTAGGGTGTGTGTGTGGAGTGGGTCTGTGTGTGTGAGTGTGTGTGTGATAAGAGATGGTATTAGCATGGTGCTGTGTGTGTGTGTGTGTGTGTGATAGAGATGTATAGCATGGTGCTGTGTGTGTGTGTGTGTGTGATAAGAGATGGTATTAGCATGGTGCCTGGTGTATGTCACTGGGAAGGCTTGTTCCTAAACCACTTATGTAACTTCTGGAATGGAAATGAGAGGATCAGCCTATAGCCAACATATAGTGTGTGTTTGTGACGTATGTCTGTGTGAGTGTGAGTGTGTCAGTGTGTGAGTGTGTGAGTGTGTGTCTGTGTGTGAGAGTGTGTGTGAGTGTGTGTGTCTGTGTGTGTCGTGTGTGTCAGTGTGAGTGTGTGTGTGTCTGTGTGTGTGTGTGTCTGTCTGTCTGTGTGTGTGTGTGTGTTAGTGTGTATGTGTGTGTCTGTCTGTGTGCTAGTGTGTCAGTGTGTGTTAGTGTGTTTGTGTCTGTCTGTCTGTGTGTGTGTGTGTGTGTGTGTGTCTGTCTGTGTGTGTGTCTGTGTGTGTGTGTCTGTCTGTGTGTGTGTGTGTGTGTGTGTGTGTGTTAGTGAGTGTGTCAGTGTGTGTTAGTGTGTGTGTGTCTGTCTGTCTGTGTGTGTGTGTCTGTGTGTGTGTCTGTCTGTGTGTGTGTCTGTGTGTGTGTCTGTGTGTGTGTGTGTGTGTGTATGTTAGTGAGTGTGTGAGTGTCTGTGTGAGTGTGTGTGTGTGTCAGTGTGTGTGTGAGTGTCTGTGTGTCAGTGTGTGTCTGTCTGTGTGTGTCAGTGTGTGTGTGTAGCTACCTCCTCCAGTGTGTGTCTGTGTGTGTGTGTGTGTATCTACCCTCCAGTATGCAGCATGTGTGTGTGTGTGTGTGTGTGTGTGTGTGTAGCTACCTCCTCCAGTGTGTGTATGTGTGTGTGTGTGTGTGTGTGTGTGTAGCTACCTCCTCCAGTGTGTCAGTGTGTGTGTGTGTAGCTACCTCTCCAGTGTGTGTGTGTGTGTATCTACCTCCTCCAGGTATGCAGCGTAGTTGATGTCTCCCACTCCCGTCTCGATGAACCCCAGCAGGTTCTGCTTCCCCTCCGGCTCCATCAGGACGATGTCTCTCAGGTCCACCTTCACGCTGTCAAACATGCGCGACACGTCCTTGGTGTACTGGGGACAAGACAGGGACCACGGTTAGTATCCCAACCCGAAGGAAACCCAGAACTGATCGTTGAACATGTTAGACCTTCTTCGTAAGACCACGTGAAAGACTCCTTTAACTTGATTTGAGGTATTTTGTTTAAGCAGAAAGCATTTCCCAGAAGAAAAACATATTTCGAATCGGTTATGAGACAATAAAAGTAGAGCAGGAGCAAAACAGACCAGTGCTCCAAACAAACTTGTTTACATATTAGATAAGATAGTTATGTAACCACAACATTGTGTCTATAGATGCCTTGGTAAGACGCCACAGACCCGATCTAACCCACACAGCTGACCCTGGCAGCATAAACTGTACGTTCAATCCTCAGTGGATTCTTCGTTTGCCCTGAGATCGCCTAGGCAACACTATTCAGACTCACAAAGTCCAGATTAGTCCTCCTGTTTCAGGCCCTCGTGTCCGTCCAACTTGAAAAGCGACCAGGGGGATTCTTACTCGGCCATCACAGACACACCACAACCAAATTACCTCATTGAAAACCAAGTGAACATCTAATGAATGATCATTTCCGTGCTAAAAAAACTCTCATCTCACCCGCATGCGTTTGCGATGTAGGGTGATTAAGTAAACCGCATCAAGTAAATTGGTTTGTGGAAAAAAGAAAAAAATCTTCAAACATTTCCATCTTTACTTCCTTATATATAAGAGAGGAGAGTTAATCTTGCCAGCTGGCAGGTTGGCCCTACGCAGCCTTCATGCTTTAAGGATAAGGCTGGCATGGAGTAACAACGTCCAGTGATACAAGCTGAGGTAAGAGTGAAGGGAAGCTAATGCTAACTAGCCCCCTCTTTATCTTTAGAGCAGCTGGAACTATCCTATGCTAATTAACCCCTACTGGCAAGATGATCATTAATGATTAATTAAGACATACATTTGTGAGGAAGAGTGAATGTGACTTTATAAACCGTCAGGGTTGAATGGTGTGCGTGTGTGCTAGTCTGAGTGAATACTGACCATAGTAGAGTTTAAGAAGGTGGTGATGTTGAAGACTTTATCCAAGCGCATTGCAGAGTAAATACCTTTACTCTCCTTACAATTACTGAGGGAGAGAGAGAGAGAGAGAGAGAGAGAGGGGGGAGGAACAGGAAGAATGAGAGAAAGAAATGAGAGGAGAGTTTAAAGAAGCATAAGAACACAGACAAATACAAGGAGACAAACATTAGGATGTGTTCTCTCATCCTGTGAATTTTTGTCCATTTTCTCTGCTGCCACCCAGCGAGCAACGCAGGACCGTCCAGACAGACCACTGACCACTGTGTCTCTCTCTGCTCCAGACAGACAACTGACCACTGTGTGTCTCTCTCTGCTCCAGACAGACCACTGACCACTGTGTCTCTCTGCTCACTGTGTCAGACTACTGACCACTGTGTCTCTCTCTGCTCACTGTGTCAGACCACTGACCACTGTGTCTCTCTCTGCTCCAGACAGACCACTGACCACTGTGTCTCTCTCTGCTCCAGACAGACCACTGACCACTGTGTCTCTCTCTCTGCTCCAGACAGACCACTGACCACTGTGTCTCTCTCTGCTCACTGTGTCAGACCACTGACCACTGTGTCTCTCTGCTCCAGACAGACCACTGACCACTGTGTCTCTCTCTGCTCCAGACAGACCACTGACCACTGTGTCTCTCTCTGCTCCAGACAGACCACTGACCACTGTGTCTCTCTCTGCTCCAGACAGACCACTGACCACTGTGTCTCTCTGCTCACTGTGTCAGACCACTGACCACTGTGTCTCTCTCTGCTCCAGACAGACCACTGACCACTGTGTCTCTCTCTGCTCCAGACAGACAACTGACCACTGTGTCTCTCTCTGCTCACGGCCACGCAACACTCTCACACTAACTTTCCTTTGAGTCACACTTTATCACTCACACGGGCCTATAGCTCTGTGTGCACAACGTAATCACATTACCAGCACACAGAGAGCCCAGGGGGATATGCAGTCAGGCTGAAGGAATTGTTCCAGAGTGTTTCCTCTGTAATATCTTGCTGATAGATGAACTGAGGATTGCTTTGGCAATTTGACTCTATTAGGAAATAAGAGGATAGCCTCCCAGATATGGCAGTTTAACTCTGGATGATGAAAGCTTCTGAAATCAGAGAGAAACAGAGCGAGAGAGAGAGCGAGAGAGGGAGGGGCGAGCGGAAAGGAAGGGATAGCTACTAATGTGCCATATCTCTCTCCTCCCCAGATACTGGATCTTCATTAGAAGCAGCCGTGAGTCACATGACACGTGGGCGAGCATCCCTCCACAGTCCCGCTGATGTTAACTCGTGTCATCAGTCCTTATCAGCTTAAACAGGACGGCGAGGCAGGAGACAAGACTGTGATATTCAGTTAACGCTGCAACACTGCACGCCATTCATCCTGCTGGATAATGAAGTCGACATGTTGGGACTAAAACGGCACTAGAACTTCAAACTTAGATCCTGGGTTCAAATCCAGCCCAGGGGATTTCCCACATATCCCCTCTCTCTCTTTCACCCATACGTGTCTTATCTCTCTTCACCTCTCTCTGTCCTAACAGTATTAAGACGTGTCTCTCCTGGGGCGGGGAGGCGGGGGGCAGGGGGGGCAGGGGGGGCAGGGGGGGGCTGTGGCGGGGGGGCGGGGGCAGGGGGGGCTGGGGCAGGGGGGGCTGGGGCAGGGGCAGGAGGGGGTGTACCTGTAGAGACTCTCCACCGTCAGGTCCAGATCCGAGTCGTTGTACATGTATCCTGGGATGAAGTTCCTCCAGTCCTGGTTCACCAGGTAGGGCGTGTCCAGCACCTGCATCACAACACACTCATCACTCTGATGCCCTCACACCTGCATCACAACACACTCATCACTCCATCTGATGCCCTCACACCTGCATCACAACACACTCATCACTCCACCTGATGCCCTCACACCTGCACCACAACACACTCATCACTCCATCTGATGCCCTCACACCTGCATCACAACACACTCATCACTCCATCTGATGCCCTCACACCTGCACCACAACACACTCATCACTCTGATGCCCTCACACCTGCACCACAACACACTCATCACTCCATCTGATGCCCTCACACCTGCACCACAACACACTCATCACTCCACCTGATGCCCTCACACCTGCATCACAACACACTCATCACTCCATCTGATGCCCTCACACCTGCACCACAACACACTCATCACTCCATCTGATGCCCTCACACACCTGCACCACAACACACTCATCACTCTGATGCCCTCACACCTGCACCACAACACACTCATCACTCCATCTGATGCCCTCACACACCTGCACCACAACACACTCATCACTCCATCTGATGCCCTCACACCTGCACGCACCACAACACACTCATCACTCCATCTGATGCCCTCACCCCTGCACCACAACACACTCATCACTCTGATGCCCTCACACCTGCACGCACCAGAACACACTCATCACTCCATCTGATGCCCTCACACCTGCACGTCCACTTAGCACAACAACATGCTGATCAGTCTGTCTGGTGCTGCTGAATGTATACATGTGGTTTATCCCAGCTGGCCTCAGGCGGCAGCAGAGGTGGTTGGAGGAGCGGGGCTGACCTTGAACAGCTGCTTGGTGTGGAAGGGTTCACACAGCAGCTTCTCCGAGTTCCCCCCCACCAGGAAGGAGACCGTCACAACTCCCATGAGCACCCAGGAGAACAGGAAGCTGAAGCCAACACCCCTGGACACACACACACAGAGACACACACACAGAGACACACACACACACACAGAGACACACACACACACACACACAGAGACACACACACACACACACACACAGAGACACACACAGAGACACACACACACACAGAGACACACACACACACACATCTCAGTCAATATGTCTGCTGTACAAACACACACACACACATTTCAGTCAATATGACTTCTGTACACGTACACAAAGACAGACAGACAGACAGACAGGACTCACACACAGACAGACAGACAGACAGACAGACAGGACTCACACACAGACAGACACAAAGACAGACAGATAGAAAGGACTCATGCACACAGACAGACAGACAGACACACACACACACTGACACACACACACACAGACTCACGCCATGAGCAGCGTCCCCCCTGTGTTGGAGATGCATCCCCGTGTGGTGGGAGAGGCGTGCTTGTCGTATCCCAGGGTGCCACACAGCAGACCCAGGTAGTTAAAGGTCAGGATGAGGACCACCATGCAGCACAGCGCAATACAGCAGATCCACCTGCAGGGGGAGCCGTGTGGTCAGATAACTCAACACCTTTAACAGAGCGCTGAGAGGTGAGGTGGAGGTGGGAGGGGTGAGTGGGGTAGGGGAGCATATAGAAGACTTGAAATAAAACAATGTAACTTATAGGATGCGAACAGTATTTATCTGGTATAAAACACACTTGTAATCTAAAAGGAGGGGGGGGTCACCTGTAGAAGTCCATCTGGTCCACCTCTGGGAAGTAATCCTCTATCCTGGAGTGTGTGTGACTGATGAACATGGTGAAGTTGGCCAGGGAACTCTGCACTGGGAACACCTTGGAGAAGCTGGTGATGTTACTGCCTATCCCATCTAGCATGCCTCGCACTCCTGAGGGAGGGAGGGAGGGAGGGAGGGAGGGAGGGAGGGAGGGAGGGAGGGAGGGAGGGAGGGAGGGAAGGAGAAAAAGAGGAATTAAAAAACTAGATAAATCAAGTATAATTCCAGAGAATGAATAATTGACAGGTTGACTGATTGGTTGATTCATTGGCTGGTTAATTGTGACTCACTCACCGTCTATAATGTTCCTGGTCTGCTCGGTCACCAGGCCCGGGGTGTCGTTGAAGGAGGAGTAGCCCTGTACACACACAGACAGACAGCATGAAGGAGAGACATAGAGAGAGAGTGAGAGAGAGAGAGAGAGAGAGAGGAGAGAGAGAGAGAGAGAGAGAGAGAGAGAGTGTGTATCAGAGGAGAGAGAGAGAGAGAGGAGAGAGAGAGAGAGTTGTGTATCACGAGAGAGAGAGAGAGCGAGAGAGAGAGAGAGAGACGAGATGAGATCTGCGACGAGAGAGAGATGAGTATGAGAGAGAGATCTGAGAGAGACGAGAGACGAGGAGAGGCGAGAGATGAGAGAGCCGAGAGACAGAGTCAGGGAGAGCCTTACCTTCTGCACTATGGTGCCGAGGTCCGTTTTCAACAGGTCATTTATGCCAGCAAGTTCAAAGTTCACGTCCGATAACTGAAACACACATCACATGTTCACACATCTGTGGGAAGCAGCACGGTGTTCACCAGACTGAGGTACTACTGAGAGAGTATCAACAAAGTCGAGAAAGAGAGGTAGAATAAGAGAGTTAGACAAAGAGAAACAGAAAGAGAAAAAGGTAGAACAAGAGTTAG
The DNA here is from genome assembly GCA_903064625.1 of Mallotus villosus. Classification (NCBI taxonomy): domain Eukaryota; kingdom Metazoa; phylum Chordata; class Actinopteri; order Osmeriformes; family Salangidae; genus Mallotus; species Mallotus villosus. The sequence goes on along the minus strand of CAEFZP010002347.1, from coordinate 82,096 downwards.
AGAGAATGAGCAAAAGAGAGAGAGAAAGGTAGAACAAGAGTTAGAGAGAATGAGAAAGAGAGAGAGAGAGAGAGGTAGAACAAGAGTTAGAGAGAATGAGAAAGAGAGAGAGAGAAAGGTAGAACAAGAGTTAGAGAGAATGAGAAAAAAAGAGAGAGAGAAAGGTTAGAACAAGAGTTAGAGAGAATGAGAAAAAAAGAGAGAGAGAAAGGTTAGAACAAGAGTTAGAGAGAATGAGAAAAAGAGAGAGAGAAAGGTAGAACAAGAGTTAGAGAGAATGAGCAAAAAAGAGAGAGAGAAAGGTAGAACAAGAGTTAGAGAGAATGAGCAAAAAAGAGAGAGAGAAAGGTAGAACAAGAGTTAGAGAGAATGAGCAAAAAAGAGAGAGAGAAAGGTAGAACAAGAGTTAGAGAGAATGAGCAAAAAAGAGAGAGAGAAAGGTAGAACAAGAGTTAGAGAGAATGAGAAAAAGAGAGAGAGAAAGGTAGAACAAGAGTTAGAGAGAATGAGAAAAAGAGAGAGAGAAAGGTAGAACAAGAGTTAGAGAGAATGAGCAAAAAAGAGAGAGAGAAAGGTAGAACAAGAGTTAGAGAGAATGAGCAAAAAAGAGAGAGAGAAAGGTTAGAACAAGAGTTAGAGAGAATGAGAAAAAGAGAGAGAGAAAGGTAGAACAAGAGTTAGAGAGAATGAGAAAAAAAGAGAGAGAAAGGTAGAACAAGAGTTAGAGAGAATGAGAAAAAGAGAGAGAGAGAGGTAGAACAAGAGTTAGAGAGAATGAGAAAAAGAGAGAGAGAGAGGTAGAACGAGATAGAGAGCGGGCGGCGGTTTTACCCGTGTGAAGTTGGCGCTGAGGTGGAGCTGTGCCAGCGAGGCGTTGATGCTCCGGCAGAGCATGGCGCTGGTGGCGTCCCCGTCCTCGTCCTGGCAGCCCGGGTCGGCCAGCGTGCGGGCCAGAGCAGAGCGCACCTGGCTCAGGTTAGCCTCAAGCCTCGCGCCCCCCTCCTGGAGCACCTCCAGAGACACGCTCGCACTCTCCAGAGCCTCCTTAGTGTCCCGCATGGCTGAGGGGGGCGGGAGGGGAGAGGAGGGGGGAGGGAAGGGGCACATGGGCAAGCTGAGTGTGTGAGCACACACACACACACCACACGGAAACACACATATGTACACTGTGCACATACGGTACAACACGCACACACACCTACAGTTCGACACATTGGGATACGGTACAACACACACACACACCTACAGTTCGAGACATTGGGATACGATACAACACGCACACACACCTACAGTTCCACACATGGGACACCTGAAAGTGCACAGGAAGAGGAAGTTGCAGGTTAATCAACAGGAAGGAGAGGGAGGATCTGGTGAGGTCACACTCTCTCTGGATCAGGAGGATTAATGAAGGTGGCATTCAGGGCTTTGATTGGTCCATGGGGAAACAAGGATTGCTAGCCATTGGCTCAACGGGAGAGGGAAAACACACAGGACCAATCACAAGATTGACAGCCGGGGTCAAGAGGTCAGGGGTTTACGGGTCACCAGTCACTACCCTTTAGCTGTTACCTTTAATTGCCCTCTCGATTTTAACTTTGTGGCAAAAAGTATAGTGAAAAAGAATGAGGAAGAGAAGGTTTCAGTGTTTTTTCCTAATACATGTAGTTAGATATTGTAATGACATAAATGAAAAGGTCAATAAATACTAAGTCGTAAATACGGAAGCCCTATAAATGATACAGTCACATCACCCAGTTCATTGTTAGTCAGATAAAGCCACATATTAAAAACACAGCTGGATTGCCCAATTCAGGAAGTGACCTCATTTAGTCCTACCTCCAGCCATGTGGAGCGCTCTGTCCAAAGCAGGGCGGACCTCCTTCCCCAACTGGTCATGTATCCTTCCGCCCAGGAGCGGGCCTACATCTGAAAAAGACAAGCAGGTTTAGAGATAATCTGGGGTACACAAACACCTTTCAATCCATTTTGAAGAAGTCAGTGTGTCACGTGACCATTGAGAAAGTAGTACACGTATTACAGTGTAGTTCCCACACAGACAACACAGGTACTGAGTTACAGTGTTGAGATACTGTATGACATTTAGGTCACCGCGGATTGACTTACTGTCGAGGTCGTAGATGACTTTGTTCTTGGCGGTGGTGTACTGTGATATTAGGTAGTCAACTTGCTGCAAAACAACAGGAAACTGTGTTGTTACAGATAATGATCCAGGGTTTATGTTCGTGGGAAATAGGGAAATAACATAAACGATACCTGTATCCAGTCACACACAAACCCACACCAACACACACACACACACCTGGATCCAGTCACACACAAACCCACACGCACACCTGTATCCAGTCACACATACAACAACACACACAAATACACACACCTGTATCCTATGGAGAGAGATATGTCTCAAAAGTATTCGTAAATGCAAGTACCATGATCCACAAATGTTTCACGATTTACAAATGTGTTTTGCCATCCACAAAAACAAGAATAAGATTTGTAATTTGTGAGTTGACATTTAGGAAATGTGCTATGATTTGTACACATAGATGTCCATTCGTAAATATATTGTTTGTAATTTCTTAAAATACTTAACATTTCGTGTGTGCATTTCTCATGGTCTGTCATTTGTAAATCTACAATTTGCGTGTGAAGTGTTGAATCTGCATTTGTGGATCGCCCAATACACGCTTGCAAATCTTCTTCCTGTGACTTATTTTTGAGACAAACTTCACGGTCTTTTGAGATCCACGCACAAATAGCTTTCTGATCCACAAATGCAAGGCCCCTTTCGACAGTGCCACCCGGTAGGTGTCAGTGTTGTCCTCTGCTCATCGGCTTTTCTTTTGACTGAGCTATTATCCCGAAAGCTAACGTTATGCTAGCAAGGTTCAAAGGCAATAACATTGTGTACGGTTGACAAACAGTAAATATAATTTTACAGTATGTTTGACAAGAAGATTTGCTAGATAACCAGCCATGTCACTGTCCCAAAATCTATATCAAGATTTTCACGAACTAAGTCCTATCGGCCATATATACTAGTACAGTACTAGGCTACAGTACGGCCGCAGCCTGTGGAGCGAGGTAAATAGCAAATGCCAGATACTCATGGTAACTTAATCTTAAAGCACAACCGTTAAGGGATTATTGGTAGGGGAAAATACATGTATTTATTTACATTTATTTAAAGCCCTTGCGTACAACGATCAAGGCAGAGGACAACACCGCCACCTACCGGGTGGCACTGTCGAAAGGGGCCTTGCATTTGTGGATCAGAAAGCTATTTGTGCGTGGATCTCAAAAGACCGTGAAGTTTGTCTCAAAAATACGTCACAGGAAGAAGATTTGCAAGCGTGTATTGGGCGATCCACAAATGCAGATTCAACACTTCACACGCAAATTGTAGATTTACAAATGACAGACCATGAGAAATGCACACACGAAATGTTAAGTATTTTAAGAAATTACAAACAATATATTTACGAATGGACATCTATGTGTACAAATCATAGCACATTTATGTAAATGTCAACTCACAAATTACAAATCTTATTCTTGTTTTTGTGGATGGCAAAACACATTTGTAAATCGTGAAACATTTGTGGATCATGGTACTTGCATTTACGAATACTTTTGAGACATATCTCTCTCCATAGTATCCAGTCACACACAAACACACACCAACACACACAAATACACACCTGTAACCAGTCACACACCAACACACCTGTATCCAGTCACACACAAACCAACACACACAAATACACACCTGTAACCAGTCACACACCAACACACCTGTATCCAGTCACACACAAACCAACACACACAAATACACACCTGTAACCAGTCACACACCAACACACACACATGTATCCAGTCACACACCAACACACCTGTAACCAGTCACACACACACCACGACACATGTATCCAGTCACACACCAACACAAACACACACAATGTAAGTACCGTTGGCGTGTCGTTGGCGAACGTCTGCAGGTCTCTCAGGTTGCTGTTGACCAGTTTCCTCATGTGCTTCAGCTGGGAGCTCAGGTTCTGATTGGCTGCGTACGCACACAGTACTCCAGCCCTGTGGACAGACAGCAGCCAATCACATCAGGGACCCAGGTCCAGAGAGCCAGAGTAACGAATAAGACAGCCTTATGTCAGGTAAAATAAGCCTGGATCATTTGTTAAACTCTCTTGAAGGAACAGGCACCAGCTTGAATACTCAGGGAAGAAAAGCCATCCACATCTCGTTAATACTCTGAGGTATATTTATTTATAATTGAGTCGTGTAATTGCTAATCCCAACCAGCAGATGACAGTCTCTACCCTGATGCTGCAACAGACACCTGTTAAACTGTAGAGAGCAAGAACACACAGCATCTCACAGCTGAGTCCACTCTGGCGTCTCACTGAGGAATTATGTAAGCAGTACATTAGGCAAAATGTATAAATGTTTTTAATATTTATTAATTTTTCATATTTTCGTTTTCATTGGTGTGGCAGCCAGTCTGAATCAGATGTCTTTCTGACAGTGATTTCACTCAATAGACACAGCAGGAAGAATGTAACTAAGGTTCAATTTGGGGACGAATTTTGGTTCTGGAGGAGCGACAAAATATGTGAGAAATACAAGCAAAACACGTCCCTGAATAACTTTCTAGACAAAATGAACTTCCACTTCAAACAGTTGAAGGTGGCATGTTGCATGGCCTGATTAGAGGTACTTCAAGGTAAACCCAGCTTGTGTTTTAAGCTTTTTTTTCGATGACTCATCCTGTCCCAGGTGAATACTACTTCCTCCTCTACTAAGCCAAGGCTGAAGTGTGTGTGTGTGTGTGTGTGTGCGCGTGTGTGTGCGCGTGCGTGTGTGTGTGTGTGTGTGTGTGTGTGTGTGTGTGTGTGTGTGTGTGTGTGTGAGAGAGAGATGGATCTTCCAACTCCCCAAATTATAACTGGAAGCTCGAAGTAGGTTGAGATCCAACCACCATGTTTTGTGTTAAAGCACAACCTGTGAGAAGTGCCCAACGAGAAGCAAAAACAATTAGTATGTGAAATATGAATAATGAATGGGTAACTAAGGAAACAGAATGAGTCATTCACAGTCAAAACAATACGAATTAGTCACTCTGTTCTCTCACAGAAATTACATTGAAATAATAGAGTGGATGTTGGAATGAAGCCAGAAGGAAAGGAGGAAGCGTTTCAACCCCATCCGAGGGTTCGCCTCAAATCCACTTTAGAAACATTGATCAAATTAGCATTCAAAACAATTTCACTTTCTCTTTCGGGGCATTCATCTTACAAGCTTTGCAAACACGTGTGTGTGTGTTTTCATTTGTGTGTGTGTGGTTTCGTATGTGTCTGTGTGTTTTAATGTGTGTTTTAATGTGTGGGTGGGCGTGTTTTCATGTCTTTACGTGTGTGTCTGTGTGATTTAATGTGTGTGTTTTCATGTCTGTATGTGTGTGTGTGTGTCTGTGTGTACTACGCCTGTCCCTGTGTGTGTTAGCCTCGTCAGGTCGTCATGGAGATCGTCCGTGGGTGGACGACACAACACTCCTGCATGGCGTTAGGATAATGGTACAAAGCCTCATGATGATTTTCTGTTTACAGGAGAGAGACACAGCTGGAGTTGGTCACAGGCTGTGGGGATTCATTCCACACTAGAACGGGCTCTCTAACTGCCTCAGTGTGTGGTTGCCTGGTCAGCCTGTGTGTGTGTGTGTGTGTGTGTGTGTGGGGGGGGTGTTTATGTCTAGATAATAGATCATGATTGTATTGTATTGGCAGCTGTACGACACAGAAGCCTGAGAGAAGGGACTGTGTGGGATATCGGGTGTTGTGGCCGATGTGTGCGACTGATAGAGAGGTAATTCGATACTCGAGACTCATTATTATCATGGGATATGCTGAAGCTATCTAGGATGGAGTACAGGGCACTGATAAGACAAGAGGCATGTGGATCAGGGTCAAATCAAAATGGCTGCCAAATGACAAAGAACTATTGTGCAACTCGTCTCTCTCTCTCCCTCCCTTTATTTTCAAACTCCAATTCACCCAGTCTCTCTCTCTCTCCACTTTCCACTCTTTCTCTATATTTTTTTCCCCTCTCTGCCGTCCATCCATCTCCCTCCATCTCTCTCTCACTCACTTTCTCCATCTCTCTCTCTCCCATCTCTCTCTCTCTCTCCATCTCTCTCTCTCCATCTCTCTCTCCTCCTTCTCCATCTCTCTCTCTCCCCCCTCTCTCATGGTCCAGCAAGGTCAGCAGAATCTCCATTGATGAACAAAGGGTCTTTGAAGAGAACACCGAGTGCATTCCAACTAGACTGGCCATGAAAGCAAATGGCCTCTCTACCACACAGGAAACAGCTCTCAGCGACGCAGAAGCTCAAGAAACAGCGAGGATCCTGAACAAAACAGACCCCCGAACTGAAATGTTTAGTTTCAATCTCTAAGATGACGGTTTGTTCTTGCCAGTTATAGCCGGTTAGCAACAGAAACTCAAAAACAGAGCGCTAACAAGTCAAACAGAACATCAGCAACAACAACAACACAATTTCCGCCATGACCGTTGGAAATAACTTTAAAAGAGGAGTTAACTTGTGCGGAATTTGAGCTTGGAATATAGGGCATCGCTGTGTGTGGAACGTACCACCTCACGGTCTGGTAACTCCGTGGCTTCTCTCTAACGAACAATGGGAAGCATTCAGCGGTATTGTGTTGAGGACACGACAGCAAGCCTGAACCCCTCCCCGCCTATGGCCGAAGCCAGGCCGCTTTTCTCTCCTCCAGCTCCGCTGCTAAACAGGAAGCGTCGGGTATTTCCTTTAGATGACTTGTGGATGAAAGGTAATAAGAATAATAATAACTTTTTAAGACCTCAATTGTTCATATAGAACAATGCGCGTAAAGGTCAGCTTGAATCGGATGGATTGCTTTTTAAGATCGACAAGCAAACGCCTTGAGCTTTGACAACAGGAAATGAAAACACAAGTTCAGTGGAACGGCATTTAGTCTAAAGTTCAACACTCTAAATATGTTCAGTGGCAACTTGAATTGTGCTATACTGGGGTCAGATGGCTGAGCGGTCAGGGAATCGGGCTATTAATCAGAAGGTTGCCGGTATGAGTCCTGGCACTTCACCCTACTTGCCTCGGGGGGAATGTCCCTGTAAGTCGCTTTGGATAAGAGTGTCTGCTAAATGTAAATGTAATACTATTTGGTCAGTGGGGCCTTAAAACAGGTTCACACAGTACTGCTTTTGAAACAAACACTATTTTGGACCCATGAACAACACATTCCAGCACCTCAAAACTCCCCAAGACATGAACATTCACCCCCCAAACAATTCCAAGGATATTTATTATTACAAGCTTATCATATCTTGTTTGGTTGTTTCGCGCAACAAAACATCTCCTCGTGTTACATCTCAATCATTACCAGACCTCTCTTTCCCAGTTCAGCAGCACTTCCCATGCAGAATTAACCACACGCTACATAATTTAGCGTTCAAGCTAAAGGCCTTTTACAAACAGGGATGGTGAGAGGAGAGAATGGAACGTGACTTGACTCCCCGGTGATTCATGAGGAGAGTGACTCAGTACAAAGCAGACTTCAGAGAGCATTTCCCCTGTAGCGATTCAGTCTGGTTGATTGAAGGAGGACAACGGCCATTCAAGCTAACAGTCAGCACTGTCTGACACACATGAGGCCAGAGCCCGAGTCATTGAACAAACCGTGACTGGGCACCACCTCAGCTGTGTAAACATACTGGGAAGAAGAACTGTCCCTGGTACACAGTCTGCTGATACCCTGGGGGTCTGTATTTGAAGGCTTTTGTCTTAATACGTGAGGCCTTATAGAGGCTTGGGGCTGTCATCGACACACACACACACACACACACACACACACACACACACACACACAGTCTCTGAGGTATGTGATCTCGTCAGTAGGAGTCTCCCTGGTCTGTCTCTGGTCCCATCATCGTCTCCAGTGGAGCCTGAGCCTGGTGTCTCCTGAGCCCGGTGTCTCCTGAGCCCGGTGTCTCCTGAGCCTGGTGTCTCCTGAGCCTGGTGTCTCCTGTGCCTGGTGTCTCCTGTGCCTGGTGTCTCCTGAGCCTGGTGTCTCCTGTGCCTGGTGTCTCCTGAGCCTGGTGTCTCCTGTGCCTGGTGTCTCCTGAGCCTGGTGTCTCCTGAGCCTGGTGTCTCCTGAGCCTGGTGTCTCCTGTGCCTGGTGTCTCCTGAGCCTGGTGTCTCCTGAGCCTGGTGTCTCCTGAGCCTGGTGTCTCCTGTGCCTGGTGTCTCCTGAACCTGGTGTCTCCTGTGCCTGGTGTCTCCTGAGCCTGGTGTCTCCTGAGCCTGGTGTCTCCTGAGCCTGGTGTCTCCTGAGCCTGGTGTCTCCTGAGCCTGGTGTCTCCTCTCTCTGCCTCACGGTCACTAACTAGGCCAGCCTCACCGGAGACAGATATAGCAGCGTGTCTTCAAACATGTTCTCATGCACTCTGGCATATGTGACAGTACGAGAGCACGCCACTGCACAGTGCCCGTCAGACAGACAGGCAGGCAAGACAGACAGACAGGCAAGACAGACAGGCAGACAGACAGACATGCAGGAAGGCAGACAGACAGACAGACAGACAGACAGACAGACAGACAGACAGACAGACAGGCAGGCAGACAGACAAACATGCAGACAGGCAGGCAGGCAGACAGGCAAACAGACAGACAGATAGACATGCAGACAGGCAGGCAGGCAGACAGACAGATAGACATGCAGACAGACAGGCAGACAGACATACAGGCAGAAAGACATGCAGACAGGCAGACAGGCAGACAGACAGGCAGTGTATTCACGTCCAGTACTATTGTGTGCGTTCATCAGCCCTCTGGTGCCCCTACACCACACAGATAAGGGCACAGTGACCACAGCGAAACCTGAAAAAGCTCTTTGCAGAGAAAACGGTCCCGTTTCTGACCACAGAGACGGGACCGCCACCTGACGACTGAGATAACAACCCGACACAAAGGACTGAGACATCATAGCTCTATTTCTGGACCATAAATCCTCCCACACGTTCTCTGGGAGCTAGGAGAAGAAACCCTTATTATCTTTTCATAAGCACTTTCTCCGCTTAACTATTTCTGCTCTCTCCTGAGCAGTAATCTGAAGATTTTGAAGGGGAGCTTCTTGCTAATGCAGAACTTTCGACAGCCTGGATTTGTCACAGCTATCTTCTTTCGTAGGCTTTACATGATTGACCTCTGAACCAACAGTTTAACAGCTATCTGTATGTACTGAACAGCACAGTATAGCACAGTACTGTATAGTATGGTTTAATACAGCATAGAATACTTCCAGTAGGAGCATATCATACGTGATACCTTCATAATTACTGGCCTCCCTACCCAAACCTCTCAGACCTCAACAACAAAACCTTTCACGCAGGCCGCATATCGTTTGACCCGACCCCAGGTATCACTACCAGAATACAGATCACCTGACCCAGGTATCTCTACCAGAATACAGATCACCTGACCCAGGTATCTCTACCAGAATACAGATCACCTAACCCCAGGTATCCCTACCAGTATACAGACCACCTGACCCCAGGTATCCCTACCAGTATACAGACCATCCTACTGCTAAACTGGTCGTTAAATGCTAATCGGCATCAGGCATCCAGACATCTCTTGTGCTATTCTCTGTTACACTCTGTTAGGAAGATGGCATGGCTGTATAGAGGAGAGCAGATGTCTTTTCATGATAAGACACTGTAATCCCCTGACACAGCATCTTTGCCTGACTAGAGTGGAAGAGTTTTAGGGAAAAGGGTGTGTGAGTTAAGCGTGGAATACTGGAACACAAGGACAAGAGTTCCATAACCACAGCAATAACTTACTGTAATAGTATTTAATGGGACAGAAAATGCTGAGCTAATGTGAGTGTGAAACATGCATCGGTGGTTGAAGAACTTGATTGCTAGAGTTATAAAAGCACAGCTGTGGTTCCTAAAGAACCCCAGCGACTGTTTGTAAAATTATCGTATTTTCTGTGAGGTTCATCACAATATCAAAGTATCTACGATGGAGTTGAAGATAATGAAACCTCGAGGCAGTGCAAGTATGTGTGTACGTGGGTGTGAAAGGAAGTCTGAATGTGTATGTGAGTGTCAGAAAGTGTGATTGGGTGTGTGTGGGGTGTGACAGAGAGTGTGATTGGGTGTGTGATTGGGTGTGTGTGTGTGGTGTGACAGAAGGTGTGACGGTGTGTGTGTGTCTGGGTGTGAGAGATGTGTGATGGAGAAAAAGGGACAGAGAATATGAGAGATACAGAGCATATGTTTTAGTGTGTGTGTGTGTGTCTGTCTGTTAGAGTGTGAGTGCGTGTGTGAGTGCGTGTGTGTGTGTGTGTTCAGTGCAACACAGTCACACCATGCTGACAAGGCTATATGCTCAGGGAGTTAGCAGGGCAGAGAAGAGAATTTGTTTCCAGACATTAATTGGGTCACTTTGTTAATTATTCACCAGCACACACTGTAATATCTGTTTTTAGAAAATAAGGCAAGAATACAACACCACCACGTTTCGTAGTGGTAGTACAGTATAGAGTACAGTGGTGCATTTGCTGTAGAGTAACACAAAACGAGTTTCTCCATCGGTCGGCCTATAGTAACTCTGCTGCAGTAATAGTTAGAGACAGCGACAGACGGAAATAGACCACAGAAATGCATTCTGGGTAACCGTAGGACGAGCTACGTTTCTTCCACACCAACAAAACGACGGTTTCACTCCTGCTTCTAACCCTGGGGTGTCTGTGTCTTCTGGGACGCGCACGTTCTTTAACCCAGCGCACCCGACGCTGTTTTTGAAAGAAGAGTCACGAGCGACCGTCGCTGCTGTGTTTTAACATAGCGTCCAGATCTGCTGTCGCGACGCATGACTTCAGATTGCGTAACGGCTCATTAGGAGAGCTTCTGGGAGGGGGGGGGCTGGGATTGCAATACGACACGAGCGCTCTCTCGTTTACGCTGTGATCACAGCTCAGAGGGCCCCCGCTGCTACTTTAATACTACTAATAACTGATGGCTTTAACGTAGGAGTCTGCTCTGAAGACGGGTCTGTCTCGTCGACACTGTCTCCCCCGTCTCCCCCGTCTCCCCCGTCTCCCCCGTCTCCCCCGTCTCCCCCGTCTCCCCCGTCTCCCCCGTCTCCCCCGTCTCCCCCGTCTCCCCCGTCTCCCCCGTCTCCCCCGTCTCCCCCGTCTCCCCCGTCTCCCCCGTCTCTCCCCGTCTCTCCCGTCTCTCCCGTCTCCCCGTCTCCCCTGTCTCCCCTGTCTCCCCCTGTCTCCCCTGTCTCCCCTGTCTCCCCTGTCTCCCCTGTCTCTCCCGTCTCCCCTGTCTCCCGTCTCTCGTCTCCCCCGTCTCTCCCGTCTCCCCCCGTCTCCCCCGTCTCCCCCGTCTCTCCTGTCTCCCCTGTCTCCCCTGTCTCCCCCGTCTCCCCTGTCTCTCCTGTCTGCAGTCCGGACGCTCCCTTCAGGAGAAGTCACACTGTACATCCTACTGTTAGTCTCCTCACCGGTCGAACAGACCTTCAGAAGTGTTTGATTATGTGAGGAGAAGGGAGGGGCAGGAACAGTGGCAGGGGTATTCTCTAGTGTTCTGGAATATTCTTCTTCCACTTAGATTTGAATTTCAACTCTCACATTAATAAAGTGACCAAAACAGCATTCTTTCACCTGAGGAATATAGCAAAGGTACGACCATTCATAAACCAAAATGATGCAGAGAAGTTAATTCATGCTTTTATATCCAGCCGGCTGGACTACTGTAACGCACTTTTCACTGGTCTTCCCAAGAAGACCACTGAAAGACTACAGCTCATTCAAAATTCTGCAGCTAGATTATTAACCAAAACTAAAAGGAGAGAACACATTAGTCCTGTTCTAGCTACTTTACACTGGCTCCCTGTTACCTTCAGAATTGACTTTAAGGTCCTTTTCCTCACATACAAAGTTCTACACGGACAAGGACCTGGCTACATTGCTAACTCCCTTGTAAACTACACACCAGCTAGAACACTGCGATCATCAAACGCAGGCCTATTAGAGGTCACCAGAAGCAGTCATAAGAAGATTGGTGATTCGGCCTTTGTCAATTACGCCCCAAAACTATGGAACAAATTACCCATAAATATTAGGGAAGCAGACATGCTAGACATTTTTAAAAGACATCTTACTTTTTTTACCGAAGCATTTAAATAATTTTATCTCAGAAGGGTTTTACTACTTTTATCAGTTATATTATTGTTTTCATTGATTTGCTATTTTAATTATTACTTTTATCACTTGTATTATTGTTTTTATTGATTTCATGTAAAGCACCTTGAGCTACAATTCTTGTATGAAATGTGCTATATAAATAAAGTCTTACTTACTTACTTCCTCTCTCTCCTCTCCTCCTCCCTTATCCTCTTCTCTCCTCCCCTTTCCCCTCCACCCGTCCCCTCTCCATGCTGTAACTGGTTCATTAGACCTGCTCAGAGCTCTGGCTCGCTGAAGGAGGGGGGTTTAATAAGCACTCTGGGTTTCAGACATTTGTCTCTGGGCAGCTAGGATTCCGCTGTGGAATTTCTAATAACCCTCGTTCCAATAAAGCAGTAAAGAGGAGAACATCAAACAGACAAGCCTCTGAGGAACCTCCCCTCTCCCTCTCCCTCTCCCTCTCCCTCTCCCTCTCCCTCTCCCTCTCCCTCTCCCTCTCCCTCTCCCTCTCCCTCTCCCTCTCCCTCTCCCTCTCCCTCTCCCTCTCCCTCTCCCTCTCCCTCTCCCTCTCCCTCTCCCCTCCTCTCTCCCCTCTGCTATCATCAGAGACAGGTATCAGATATCGTGAGAGTGTGTCCTGTGTGTGTGTGTGTGTGTGTCCTGTGTGTGTGTGTGTGAGAAGGACTCACGTGACGACCAGCGAGGCGGTAAACAGCAGGCTGGAGAGGAGACCTCTCTGGCAGTCTGCGTTCTTCCTCTGGCGCTGGTGCATCTCCCCGCCACAGTTGTCACAGCAACGGCACATGCAGAAGAAGATGCCGACGAGGGGAAGGAGCAGGATGAAGACCAGGCCCAGCACCGCACAGACCAGGAAGCCGATCTCATAGTAGACCGCCTGAGGGGGGTGAGGGGGAGGGGGAGGAGGGAGAGGAGAGAGAGAGAGCCAGGAGACGAAGAAAGACAGAGCAGAAGATGTATGTTAACCTTAACTGTCGAGAGGATTGATTTGATAGTGACACGTCAGATGCAGTGATCCGCGAGACGCCCGGACACTGACCCTCCGCAGCGGAGCAACACGAGAAGCAGCTCTCTGCTCTGCAGTGTTACAAGAGCAGCAACACGAGAAGCAGCTCTCTGCACTGCAGTGTTACAAGAGCAGCAACACGAGAAGCAGCTCTCTGCTCTGCAGTGTTACAAGAGCAGCAACACGAGAAGCAGCTCTCTGCTCTGCAGTGTTACAAGAGCAGCATCACGAGAAACAGCTCTCTGCTCTGCAGTGTTACAAGAGCAGCAACACGAGAAGCAGCTCTCTGCTCTGCAGTGTTACAAGAGCAGCAACACGAGAAACAGCTCTCTGCTCTGCAGTGTTACAAGAGCAGCAACGTGAAGCACTGAGCGATGGGAGAAGGTAGCGAGACAAAACAGGATGTGATCAAACAACTCATTAGAGAAGGGAGAATAGGGATGGAGCTTCTAAAGCTAAAACACAAAACGGGTTATGATCAAGAGTACAGCTAGCTAGCTAGCTAGGGGGAGGGGGAGGGGGGGATGGTAAGGACAGTAAACAGAGACTAGTGATCTGAGTAAGTAACTCAACTCTAATTATTTTTTTCTGGACGTATTATGTTGATGTGAATGCATGGATTTGTGTAACATGAGTAGAACTAAGTGTTTTCATTTTGGATTCATAGAATAAAATGGATCTTTTATTTATTATTTTATTTAACCTTTATTTACCCAGGCAAGCAAATTAAGAACAAATTCTTATTTTCAAGTGCAGCCTGAAAGCCCAGCTTTTATGAATGAATATTTATTTAGTTAACATTTAGTTAACATGGAAGCTGATCCAACACAAGTTCAACTCCCCAGTTCCAAAACTACAACATGAAAGAAAATGGCCACCGATGGCAGTTTATCAACAACAGCTCCCATCTCTGTCATGTGCCGCAGCTGTCAAACTGATCTCCTCTCATCCAACACAACCGAGAGTTTGGAAATGGTGAACAAGTGAATGAGTAATTCCTCCACCGTATGTAACATGGCACAAAGATGTTGGATGTCTCGTGGATGTGAAGGGATCAAAGTGAGGAGAATAGAGGGCCCGCTCTCTCTCTGCCTCCATCACTGACACACTCTAATCCTAATCTCTGTAAGAAGTCAAAGACCCTCGTCTGGTACAGAGACCTGGGGCTCTGCCGTTTGATAACATCACTGCTCTCTAGAGGTGGCTATCTCTCTCTCTGTCGCTCGCTGCTCTCGTACTAGAGACGGAGAACGACAAGAACTCGAAGGAAAGCATCGAAAAGAAAATCGCAAAGCTCGCTCTTTACGCCTCTCGCAAAATCGTCACATACAATCTTCCATCTCTCTCTCTCTACTCCCTCGTCGATTTGTGTAGCCCTCTCCCTCGTCCCGTCTCCCTCTCCTCTCGCCTCACAATCGCTGCGTCCCCTCTCCCTCATCCCTCTCTCGTCTCCCTCATCCCTCTCCCTCTCCCTCTGTGCGCTCTCCCTCGCTCTCTCTCTCTCTATCCTCTCTCTACATATCTCCCTCTCTCTCCCTCTCACTCACACTCGCTCTCGCTCTCATTCTCTCTCGCCCTCTCTCTCTCTCCTCGCGCTCTCTCTCACCTCTCTCCCTCTCGTCTCCACTCCTCTCTCTCTGTCCCTCATCATCTCTCTCTCTCCCGTGTCGTCCATCCTCGCATGTCTCTCACTCTCTCTCTCTCTCTCTCTCACTCTCTCGCTGTCCTCTATCTCGCTGGCCTCCGTGTCGTCCCTCGCCCCTCTCTCTACGTCTCTCCTCACTCTCGGTCGTCTACGCTCACTCTCTCTCTGCTCTCTCTCTCTCCGTCTCTCTCTCTCGATCCTCTCTCGTCTCTCCCTCTCTCGTCTCTCTCTCACTCCTCGCACTTCTACTCCTCTCTCTCTCTCATCTCGTCTCTCTCTCTCCTCTCCTCTCTCACCTCTCTCCTCTCTCTCTCCTCACTCACTCGTCTCTCTCTCTCAGTCTCGTCTCCTCACTCACTCCTCTCCTCGTCTCTCTCGTCTCTCTCTCTGTGTCTGCTCGCTCTCCCAGTCCTTCTTCTTACTACCCTCCCTCCTATTCTTCTCCTACTCACTCATTTGAAATCTTTGCGAAAACTTTTTTTAAATCTCTGTCAGCTCTGCTTGGTTATTCAACTTCCAAAGCCACTGTTTGGCTGAGTAAGACTACAAGGGTGGGACCTGTACATAGGAGGGGAGAGAGAGAGGGAGGGGGGTGAGGGAGGGGAGGGAGATGGTGAGAGTTTCAGCTCTAAAACTCTTGACAGGAAATATTCTCAGAAGGGCTGGGGAAGATCCACTCAACTATGTGTGGTCGTATGTCTTCCTGGTTCTCCCCACTGGGACCTGTACTTCATCACAACATGGTCTGCCTCGTTCTCAAGGTCAAAGGTCAACATTCCCGGTGGCCGAGCGACGCTCCTGGCTGCTGGCCTGAGCCTGATACAAACTCCTTCTGGGCACCTCTGGGCTCAGGGACAGGTAGGTCACAGTTATGATGACGACGCTAAACTGCCAAGCCTGTCAAATCCTCACACCCTGTCAATAATCCCCTCACGCTGCGAAGTGCCCTTCAAATGACGTCCTTGTCGCGGTGGAGGGAAGCCACCGTGACGACGTGTACGACGATAGCCGTATCTGTTTTGGAATCATGTCGGTCTGATGTGCTCTGGGAAGGTGATATATGAGAATGTGTATGAGGTGTGACAGTTGTGCTCGTCGAGCTGTCGTGGGAGTTCTGGTCACATCAGTGACAGCAGTATCCAGGGAGTGTGTTTGGGTCAAGCGGGCTGAAGATGTTGGAGGGTTTAGGATGGTTACATGTGCTGATCTGTGAAGAACTCTGTGACACGTAAACAGAGCTGAACAAATATGATGTTATTTTGAAACGTTGTTTCTACTGAATGAAGTTATTTCTAGGACACACCAGGGAGGCTAGTTAGACACAGGTACCGGGTGAGCTAGAGGATCAGGGAGGAGGGCAGGGAGGGCAGGGGAGGAGGGTAGGGAGGGCAGGGGGGGGGGCAGGGGAGGAGGGCAGGGGAGGGGAGGAGGGCAGGGAGGAGGGTAGGGAGGGCAGGGAGGAGGGTAGGGAGGAGGGTAGGGAGGAGGGCAGGGAGGGCAGGGAGGGCAGGGAGGGCAGGGAGGGCAGGGAGGGCAGGGAGGGCAGGGAGGAGGGGCAGGGAGGGCAGGGGAGGAGGGTAGGGAGGGCAGACAGGGGAGGAGGGCAGGGGAGGAGGGCAGGGAGGAGGGCAGGGAGGGCAGGGAGGAGGGGTAGGGAGGAGGGTAGGGAGGAGGGCAGGGGAGGAGGGTAGGGAGGAGGGAAGGGGAGGAGGGTAGGGAGGAGGGGCAGGGGAGGAGGGTAGGGAGGAGGGCAGGGGAGGAGGGTAGGGAGGGCAGGGGAGGAGGGGCAGGGAGGGCAGGGGAGGAGGGCAGGGAGGAGGGCAGGGAGGAGGGCAGGGACGGTAGGGGAGGAGGGCAGGGAGGAGGGTAGGGAGGAGGGCAGGGGAGGAGGGTAGGGAGGAGGGCAGGGGAGGAGGGTTAGGGAGGAGGGTAGGGAGGAGGGCAGGGAGGAGGGGCAGGGAGGAGGGCAGGGGAGGAGGGTAGGGAGGAGGGCAGGGGAGGAGGGTAGGGAGGAGGGCAGGGGAGGAGGGTAGGGAGGAGGGCAGGGGAGGAGGGTAGGGAGGAGGGCAGGGAGGAGGGCAGGGAGGAGGGCAGGGAGGGCAGGGGAGGAGGGTAAGGGAGGGTAGGGAGGGAGGCAGGGGAGGAGGGAGGGGGAGGAGGGCAGGGGAGGGAGGGGAGGGAGGAGGGAGGGCAGGGAGGGCAGGGGAGGAGGGCAGGGAGGAGGGTAGGGAGGGAGGGTAGGGAGGAGGGTAGGGAGGAGGGCAGGGAGGAGGGTAGGGAGGAGGGCAGGGGAGGGAGGGGAGGGGGGGAGGAGGGTAGGGAGGAGGGTAGGGAGGAGGCAGGGGAGGAGGGCAGGGGAGGAGGGCAGGGGAGGAGGAGGGAGGGAGGAGGGAGGGCAGGGAGGGCAGGGGAGGAGGGCAGGGAGGAGGGTAGGGAGGAGGGCAGGGGGAGGGGAGGGAGGGAGGAGGGCAGGGAGGGCAGGGGAGGAGGGCAGGGAGGAGGGTAGGGAGGAGGGAGGGGAGGGCAGGGGAGGAGGGCGGGGAGGGGAGGGAGGGAGGAGGGCAGGGAGGGCAGGGGAGGAGGGCAGGGAGGAGGGTAGGGAGGGAGGGTAGGGAGGAGGGCAGGGGAGGAGGGTAGGGAGGGCAGGGAGGAGGGCAGGGAGGGCAGGGAGGGCAGGGAGGGCAGGGAGGGCAGGGGAGGAGGGCAGGGGAGGGGCAGGGGAGGAGGGTAGGGGGGAGGGCAGGGAGGGCAGGGGGGAGGGCAGGGAGGGTAGGGGAGGAGGGCAGGGAGGAGGGGTAGGGGGGAGGGCAGGGAGGGCAGGGGAGGAGGGCAGGGAGGAGGGCAGGGGAGGAGGAGGGCAGGGGAGGAGGGCAGGGAGGGCAGGGGAGGAGGGCACGGAGGGCAGGGAGGAGGGCAGGGAGGGGGACAGGGAGGGGGACAGGGAGGGCAGGGGAGGAGGGCAGGGGAGGAGGGCAGGGGAGGGGAGGAGGGCAGGGAGGAGGGCAGGGAGGAGGAGGGCAGGGGAGGAGGGCAGGGAGGAGGGCAGGGAGGAGGGCAGGGAGGGAGGGCAGGGGAGGAGGGCAGGGAAAGAGGGACTGGATGATACAGCGGGATGGGGGGGATAGGCTGGTTGTACTGACACATGACATGTGCAGACTTTACCTGGAGTGTCAGCACTATGTTTTCTGGCTGAACGGGCCAGATCGGATGAAGAGGACATGCAGAAGACAAAGGCAATGCAGAGTCAAGAACGAGCAAAGCCATCAACCAAACACTTGTGGATGAAACAGAAAACAAATTAAATTAAAAAGAACATGCATTCTGTCTCCACAGTGTTAAGAACACATAGATGATTATTTTATATTTAAAACAACCATCCACCTGAAGATTTAGAACATATGTGTCTGATGTTGCAGAAGAGATTTCTGTGCTGCTTGCAAAACTTTCCAAACCGTTTTCTTTCTTTTTTTTTGGTGAAAGGTCTACAGATCTTCAAAGCAAATGTCTTGTTAATTAAAGTTGTTTATGAGAAAAAAACAAGTGATTTCTCTCTCAGCCCCAGCAGCAATTAATGTGTTTTTTTATCACAGTGATCACAGTGCTAAAACAAAAGATTGCTGGCTTCCACTTGTAATTAACACATTGCTTCAGAATATAGATGTGTTTCAGCCAAATCCCAGACCTTCGATAATATGCGTCATTTCCGTGTCATAAATACAAAAAAAAATATCAGGCATTTACACACACTCTCTCTACCACACACACACACACACACACACACACACACACACACACACACACACAACACACACACACACACACACACACACACTGTTACCTTCTGATACACACACCTACACCTACACACACACACCTACACCCACACACACACACACCTACACTTACACACACACACACACACACACAACACACACACACACCACACACACACACACACACACACACACACACACACACACACACACACACACACTGTTACCTTCTGATACTCTGATTGGATGGCTCCAAACCTTTCCTTGGCGAATTTGACGATGAGATCTGAAACGACAGAAAGGAAGCAACCCCAGAGTGAGCTACATCTCCTGACACCTCAGTCTACCCAGACAGCACAGCACCACACAGATGTTCACGACTCCAACTGTGAACAACCGCTCGCCTCTAAAATAAATCATAGGTTGGTGACAAACATTACAGCCTCGCAGATTCCACGTTCGGGTGCCGTAGAGAACAAAGTCGAAAGCGTATTTTGTAACTGACAATAAACTGTGCCCTCGGGAGAGGGCGTGAAAAGCTACTCGGTGTAGAAGCAGTTCAAACACAGCTATGACTGGAACGTTGTCATGTGACACAGTACATGGAAGGGAATACAGTGCCATCCCGAGTGAGTGTGTGTAGGTGTGTGTGTGTGTGTTTGTATATGTGTGTGTGTGTGAGAGGTAGACAGTAAGTGACGTGCAGCGTTCCTCCTGCAGCAGAGGTGTTCATATCTCAGCTCTGGATGATGACAGACGGGGAAACACTGATCACAGGCAGACAGACAGGCAGGATGAGAGGCAGGCAGACAGACAGACAGACAGATAGAAGCAGAAAAGGAGGGAAAACAGAGAAAGAGGACTGAGAAGCAGGGAAAGGCAGATGAGGTAGATTAGAGGCAGATAGAGACAGGGGGGTAGACAGAGAGAGGCAGACAAGTGTCAGTTATCTCGTTACAATGCAGGTCTTTCACAGGAAAGAATGGCTGAAAAGTGCTCAAATAGACGTACAGCACTGAGGAGATAGATAATCATTGACAGGAACCTTTTGGGGGGGGGCTGGGACAAAACATCTATTATTCAAAAGATGAAGTTTGTGAAGAGATCGTCACTTCAGGCCTCTCTTGTACCCAATTATTCCGGTCTTCATAGAAGATGAGCACCATTATCATATGTCTCCTGAAATACCTTTGTCTTGACATTGAATTACTTTGAAATAAGAGGATAGTTAAGCTCACCCACCTACATATTTCTTAGAGAAGAAACTGATATAAAGTTGCTCTACTCTCTGAGTAGGCAGTTTAACCCAAAACTTTTTTATAAACTATTAAACGTATCAATATCTTTTTTGCTGATACTGAAAAACTATTACAACCAACTCAGAAAACCTGTGACAATAAATAAAACATAATACTGGGTAACTATTCACCAGAATATGGCCCAATAACCACGGGGCGAACCCAGCTAGCTTCGTTAGCTAGCTGTGTCTGAATCCTGATCTGGGAGCCAGTCTAGCTAGCTGTGGTGGAAGGAAAACGTTCTGCGTTGTATCTCGCCCCTGCCCTCGTCATGAGGACTGTGGTCAGTGTGTGTTGGGATAGTGTTAGCTCGGGCTAATCCCGTTAGCTGGCTAGCAGCAGGGGTATTGACCCTAACCCTAACCCTGCTCTGTAGAGATCGTATCGACCCAGAGACCTATACCCCTGCTGCTAGCTAGCTAACGGGATTAGCCCGAGCTAACTTCACTCTCCCAACACACACTGACCTTTACCTCAGTAACCGAACAATAGAGCACCGTGGACATCTTTCTGCGCTGACAGTTTCCTAAGAATCTGTTCCACAGTTTAACTCAGAACTCTAAGTCCGGTCAGTATCTACCTATAATATCACCAAGCCTGGCAGCCATGGAAACGGCTTTTAACACCGCTCATCACATTTACATTTTATTCAACCAGCAGACCCTTTTATCCACACAAAAATAGGAGTCTTCCTGTCGAGGTGGTAACAGCTGTGTTTTGGGGTCGGGAGGTAAGTAACAGTGATACTGGAGACTTGACAGAAAAGAGACAGGCAAGGAGGTCAGGCTACTGTTGACTTTGTGCTTTTCTTATTACCCGTCAATCTCTCTTTGAGCTGTGGTTCTGGAAACCTAGCTGACCTGGTTTGAACAGCGAGCCTGAATTCCCTTACCCCTGGCGGTAAACAGTCCCGTCGGCGCAACGGTAAACAAAAGAAGGGTGTCGATAACGGCGGCACGCAGGAAGCAAGACCTGAGGTCTTCACTGAACCTTCCGGACTGCCAGCAAGCTCCTGTTTCATCATTTATGAAACCCAGAGTGGTGAGATATCTAGGACAGACATACTAGTAGCTGTCCTCTTCCTTGTTCTAGTTCTGGAGAGCGTCTGTGATCCGCGTGACCTCCTATTACAGTATTCATAAACCGTCAGATTTAGGATGAGAGACACCTGTTGGTGAGAGGAATGGTTCTGTGAGGTCTGGATGTTTCAGACCATGAAGGAAGATGAAGGAAGATGCAGCATCTCTCAAAAAGGGAGACTGGAAAGCTCACGGCTCAGATCGGTGAATCTGCGCTGCCTCAACTGAGTGTCAATAACTGGTCTTGTCTTTCCACGATTATGTTGTTCCCTTTCTCACACTACCTCAGTCTTAGACAAGCTCTACAGTACGTGTATCTCTTTCAAACTACAAGCCCTTCAACATCTTAAGTGGCGTGTGGTTATTGAGGCTCCAATCTGATGGTACGAGGTGGTTCAGGAGAGGAGGTGTAGTGAGGACAGTCAAGTAAAGCTAGTCTTTTCCCTCACCGTCGAACAATGACATGAGGAATGTGTGTCTGTGAATGAGTGAGTGTGTGAATATGTGTGCCAGGGGGAGGCTAGTGATAATGAGGCACTGTCAGGAAGCACAGCGAGAGAGCGAGAGAGGGAAGGAGGGAGTGAAAGCGACAGAGAGCGGGAGAGAAAGAGAGTGAAAACGACAGTGAGATGGAGAGAGAGACAGTGAAAGCGACTGTATAAGAGGGAGAGAGAGGGAGAGAAAGAGAGAGAGGGGGGACAGAGAGAGAGAGAAAGTGAAAGCGACAGAGAGCGGGAGAGAAAGAAAGAGTGAAAACGACAGTGAGATGGAGAGAGACAGTGAAAGCGACTGTATAAGAGGGAGAGGGAGAGAAAAGAGAGAGGGAGAGAGAGAGAGAGAGAGAGGAGAGAGAGAGAGAGAGTGAGGGAGAGAGAGGGTGAATGGTGTGAAAGGAAGCGGGAGAGAGAAAGAGAGAGAGTGAGCTGAGAGAAAGGACAGTGGACAGGAACCAAGGCTGGGCAGTGAATGGAGTCTAATACCCCCTCCATCGCTGAAAACTCCTGCATTCACACTGATTAGGTTTCCCACCCACGACATGTCTCTCCGTCTCCGTAACGCTATCTCTGTTAGCCCCTCCTCCACTCCCCCCCCCTACCTCTGGAAGCCAGCTAGCCCCCACCCCCCTGTAAGACCCAGAGACGGATGCTTTTAACTGCCATGGTATTAAGACTTCTTCCCTCTGCTTTTGAGTGGAGATGAAGAGAAAGAGAGAGCGAGCGAGCGAGAGAGAGGAAAGACAAAGAGAACCTGGCATGATAAATATTTCACTGTGAGATTTCCCTGAGGTAACCCCCTTCAAATACACCGCCAAGAACACAATACAGACAGAAGCTGTCTCATTTCTGCAGGGTTTCTCTCTGAAGAAGTTTCAAGAAGCTGGATTTTTCGGAGAGAGACGGGTGGTCTCTATGGATCGTTGAAGTGTCGCCACCGGCAACGCCTCCAACGAAGACCTTGGACGACATTTCACTTCCGAAAGCCGTTTCTCATCGTCGTTCCTCCTTATCAGTCAGCTGGTTAGGGGCATGCTCATTAACATAGACCAGGGGTTATCTATCACGAGATTCACGAATCCACCAAACTACGGATCACCACAAACGACAAGAGGACGAGCTGGAGGGCGTGAACCAGGAGAGAGAGACTTTCATGTCGCTGCGTTCTGATAAGATCTCTCCTGCCACCCACAGTGTTAATCCTGTCAGCAACCCTCTGGGTGCCCTGTGTAAAACACAGCGATTAGCACTGTGGTTTAATTGATTCGACTGTATGTTCGATCCTACGCACAGGGAGATAGAAACTAGAGAGCATACAATTTCTGGGGAAATTGTGAGGGTGTGCTTGTGGCTGCCCCAGCATAGTCTCACTGTGTTTACTGATATCAACCACTCAGTGTTTTTACATTGCTTTTAGACAGCAAAGAACATTTGTGTAGGTTGTTGGTCAACTCGTCCCGTTATCTGGTTATTAATTCCTGGAGAGCAACCATTAGTTGACATGTGCATTGAGTTTTTGTGTGAGTTTTTCCTTGTCTTCCTTGAGGGTTTAGGTTGGTTGAGAGGCAGGTCTATGGGCGTATTTGAAGCCCTCTGTGACATGCTTGCGTGTAAAAGGGCTATACAAATACATTTTGATTTTATGTAATCTAGTAAACTTGTAATAAACCATACAACCAACATTGCTTCCAGTTGATGTTGTTGAACATTGCCACATATATATACAAATGACTCATTTAAATCGACAAAAAGATAGCCTTGACTAACCAAAAGGATATGTGAATGTTTGAATGTTTGAACCTGTAATTCGAACGATGAGTGACTTCAATATTTCTTGTAACCAATATTTGGAAAATGTAACTTTTTAGAATTTACCGTGTCAGTGTCACAACCGCTCATATCACCTCCCATTCGCTATCCACCACGCTAATTCATGTAGTCTATGTATTTAATGAGAAACAATTGGGTTAATGTTGAGTCAGAGGTTGGCCTGTCTGTAGATGAGAGGAAGGTAGGAAGACAAGGCGGCCAAATGAATCTCATGAAGGTGCAGCGTTTAGGACGAAACTTAGAAAGTACATTCTAATATATTCTTCTCAGATATAAACAACTTGTTGGTTGCCCAGCATCTGCTTCTTCAACTCCGTAATCCTCTCAAGGGCACATGTTGCACTGGGTTAGAAAGACATCAGCATAATGTAATTTTACACAATACAGGATTAAAAAATGAACACCCATCTTTGCTATATTGAAAGGGTCAATTGTAGGCTATGGGGACTATACTATTCCAGTTTGTCTACACTCCAAAACATCGTTTCCAACCCAGCGGCTAGTTAAATATATAGGACAGAACACACGTTGGGTTAAACTAACCCAGCAAGATGGGTTGACCATTTAACCCAGAATGTTGGGTTGGTCATTAAACGCCTCAATGCCTAGCTAGCATTACCTGAGCAAGCATAGCAAAAAGAAGTAAGCACATACAACTATTTAAATTGATTCATACAAACACGAAGAAAACACAACGTTGTTATCACATTTTTAATTTTCTGTTTAATGTAGCCTACTGTACAGTAGACTAACGCTACCTTTTCTATTTGTATTACCATCCACTTTTGGCGCCTTCACGAACGAACAGCCAGTCGTTAGCTAAGCTAGCTAGCTAGCTAGACTAGAGCTTTCTAGGCTACTAGAGCTACGCTAAACATTCCAAAAGCAGACAGTTGCAAAAAAAAATCATTAAAACAAATCGTTTGCAGTACCGTACGTTTATTTCGGTAGGGTTCTTCTGTATAGTTGACATTTGCTTCGCTGGCTAGACTAGTAAATGTAGACTAAGTTAGCCGGTTGCAAACTGAGGTAGCGTCACTGTGTCCAATTCCGACCGCCGAAAGCTCCTATTGTCCAAACCCGACCAGGCAGTATCAGGTCTTTTTTCCAGAATTATCTTCCGCGATCACCAGCAAAGTGTACGTAGTATTATTTTATGCATATCAAACAATCTCTGTGTCAAATTTCATGAACATACATGGACGTTTACATGTCTAAATACTAGGCCTATAGGAAAGTTACTTTGATGAGAGAAAGCCGAAAGACCACTCGGGCGACGCATGGGCGACGATGAAAAATGTTTCAGTATTGTCATCGTACTGCTACTATGGGTTAGGATATGGGTTTATTTCAACGCTAGCATAGCACTACTTTGTCTAGCCAACGGAAATGCACCATAATTTCTGACGATCTGTAGTAGAGGGGAGGAAGGGAGGGGGGCAGATAAACACATGGTGCCAGACATGGTAGGCTATCACACCATGTGTGTGGGTTAACGAGGAGCTGGATAACGAGGATCATTGTAAATCTTAGCCTATGTTTCCAGATTAATGTTGTATTTTCGTTAGTCTGTTTAGTATTTAAATAAATGTTCACATTTTTTAAGATTTGCACAAGTTGTCTTTTGCTAACCGTCCTGTTATCTTTGACCCCATTCAATGTTTAACGTCTCTAAATATATGATTGACTTTTGCTTCATATTTCATGACTTCCTAATAAGATATCTTATTTTGAAGGACATAAATACGTTCCCGGATATGTTGACAGCATTGATGGTCAGTTTGGTGACCCTGGATCAAGTTATTATCCCAGGAAAAACAGTAGCGACGAGTGTTGACTACGACGATTTAAGTGTGGTCGGGTTTGGACAAGGGTAGCGCACGGCTAACTTACCGGCGCCAGCGTCCTTTTGCCGGCTCTAGTAAAGGCAAAGCTAACTCTAAAATTAAAAGAATATTTAGCTCGAAAGGTAATAAGTTAAGGCATAACTTGACATAATTAAATCAGCTGAAAACGTGATACGATCATTTTAATAAATAATTGAAGTGGCATTTTAGCTAAAACCCGGTCGGGATTGGACACAGTGACGTTAGTGCTAACGGCTAAAACAAGCTAACGCTATCCTCAACAACACCTACAGTACTAGCTAGGACTCGGAGAATCTCACCATTCAGTTGCTGCAAGAAATGTGGCTACAGTACACCGCCGGACTAGTATTTTTGCTGTCCCCTTATCTTGGTAGGTAGGCTACAACAGATAACCCTTTAGTAAATTAGCTAAATATGTCCCTGCTGAAAAGACCGTTGACAATTACATTTATGCTGCAGATGAACCAGCAGCTGGGTTATAGTGAGGCATCCGCTGGATAAGGTACCAGGTGGTCGTATCTAATGCGTCGTTGCTAACATGTGCCGACGCTGTGACGTGGACTATTATAACTGAGTAGTCTACCCTTTGCCGACAAAATCAACTTTATGCCACAAAAACGTTGTATGGTCCTAAACTGTGCAACGGAACGTAAATTCTGATACAAGCAACTCAATGGAGACCAAGACGAAACTTTGGACGTCGACGTTTTCTATGTAGTCCAAATATTGACCGAGGAGTAGGGGGGCAAAAATAATAATAATAATAATAATAAATATATATGTGAGATAACAAAGGTTGTGCTTCATGCCGAAGGCAAAGCACACCCAATAATACAAGTTAGCAACACTCAGCAGAGCTGCACATTGTCTTGGAGGATTAAGCCTCGCAGACAGAAACTCGTCGGATGAATATACATCCTTAATAGCATTAACGCTCCCCCACGCTAATGAAACTGTAGCTCAAGGCACAAGATGTCTGCCACGGGTCACCGGCGCGGGCGGAGGAAGTGAGACATGCAGTGAAGAGAGGTGTAAGTTAGTAGCCTACAGTACCAGGCTGAGGTATATAAAGTAGAAGGACCACGATGCTTCATTTGTAGACTGTCGAGGAAGACAGAGGGGAGAGAGAAAGAGAGAGGGAGGGGGGAGACAAAGAGAGAGAGAGAAAAGTAGGAGAGAGTCAGAAGAGTGAAAGAGGGAGACAGGGGGGAGGGAGAGAGAGAGGAGACAACCCTGTAACGAGGGATGAATGTTTGAGGACAAGGACTAAACCAATGACTTACACTGTAGCAGAAAGAGTGTCTGAGTGTGTGTGTGTGTTTGAGGAGAGAGAGGAGGAGGAAAACAGAAATGAGGGAGAGATAGAGAGAGAGAGAGAGAGAGAGAGAGCGCAAGAGAGAATCTGGCATGTCAAGGCCTGGCCACGCATCCTGCAACATTTTGGGAGCAGTATTTACATATGAAGCCTCTGTGACAGATAGGGACTTGAGACTGACTAGAAGAGGGGGGAGGGGCGGGGACGTTTAAGTTACCACAAATAAATAAATAAATCTCCCAGCAGCGCCGATAAAACTAATTTCACCCCTGCTAAACCCTCTTCTGCAGTCTGGGAGGACACCCGTGGATAACAGGATTGTAAAAAACTGCGTATCTGCGAGGTACATTTTCACGACACGCTCGCTCAGTCCCACTGCGCTCGCAGCAGAAAGCAGACAGCGACGGGATATAGACACGCGCGTCAAACGGCTGCGTTCTTCATGACAAAGCTATCAGCGAGCTAGCAGAGCCCAAACTGCAGTAAACACGATACCTGGCTAGCGGCTTCAATTATCTGCTAACATGGCAGACGGGAGTCACAAAACTGGTCCAATGTTTTGACCGGTGCTGGCGTGGGCGCAAGTTCAATGCTTGTGATAATTTTTTGTAATGTTCGATGAACTAGAAACCTATTCTAGATCAACGAGACACCGCCGCTATACATTTACATTTAGTCACTTAGCAGACGCTCTTATCCAGAGCGACTTACAGTAAGTACAGGGACATTCCCCAGAGGCAAGTAGGGCGAAGTGCCTTGCCCAAGGACACAACGTCATTTTGGAATCGAACCGGCAAACTTCTGATTAATAGCCCGATTCCCTAACCACTCAGCCATCTGACCCCCACACAAACAATATACAAACACTGTTGAGTCACGAATACTGATGTGACATTCAAGGACACAGGGAAGATATCGAGCCGGGGGTCAGCGAGTACAAGAAAATAAAAAGATTACGTTCTGCTGTGACCTGAGAAAGACAGGAGAAAGTTAACACTCATCCTTCTAACCACAGGTTGCTAGGGAGACAGGAATCCCTCGTGACGATCACGGCCAAAACTGGTCTTAGTGCCAGAGAGATGGAGGCCAGAGGATTGCTATCTTCTTTCAAGAGCTTCCAGAGCAGCGTCTTAATAAAAAAGGTATTAAGTATTTTGGGAAAGACGACCATGATAACCCACAGCGAAAAAATATAACGCAGCCGTCTCCATTAGAAAGGTTACCATGGGGACCGAATGGGAAGGAAGAAAATCGCTTTAAGGATGTGTTTTGTTACCTTTTTATTACACAGATAAAAAATACTGGGGTGGTGAGAGAGTGTGTGTGTAGTCATGTGACTACGCGGTGTGTACGTGTGTGTGTGTGTGTGTGTGTGTGTACGTGTGTGTGTGCACTGGAGGCAAACAGAGGTCTTAGTGAGGCAGCTGAGACCATCACCAACAGAAAAGGCAACTTGAGGTTCAGTCACTGTGAACACACTCTCTTTGCTCAGCCCCAACACACACAGTCCAGTTCCCTACTGTACCACACTGACACACACACACACACACACACACACACACACACACGCCCACACACACACACACACACACGGCCACACACCTTTATGGGCCTACAGCCTAAACCACATAGACTCACCCCGGAGACCAGGACAGGTTCAAAAGACCCGACAATGCTTAAGAAGCTAACATCTTGTTGCTCTTTGAGGAGACATTTTATTAACTGTAATAACCCTGATCTGTGGTTAACCTAACCCCTGCTGCTGATGAGTTCAAACATTAAAAGGATAGTGATCTAATTAGTCCCCTTCTTAGCTATGTCTGCGTCGTACTCCAAGCTAAGCTAAGTATCATGAAGCTACTTCTGTCCACAGAGCACAGACGTGTACTGAGAGTGAGACACAGCAGACACAATCCCTGAGCTTAGAGAGGCTAACACGGAGAGGCCAACACCGAGAGGCTAACACAGAGAGGCCAACACAGAGAGGCCAACACAGAGAGGCCAACACATAGATGCTAACACAGAGAGGCTAACACCGAGAGACCAACACATAGAGGCCAACACAGAGGCCAACACAGACAGGCCAACACAGAGAGGCTAACACAGAGAGGCCAACACAGAGAGGCCAACACAGAGAGGCCAACACCGAGAGGCCAACACAGAGAGGCCGACACAGAGAGGCTAACACAGAGAGGCCAACACAGAGAGGCAAACACCGAGAGGCCAACACCGAGAGGCCAACACAGAGAGGCCGACACATAGAGGCCAACACAGAGAGGCCGACACAGAGAGGCTAACACCGAGAGGCCGACACCGAGAGGCCGACACCGAGAGGCCGAGCTCACCTGGGTAACAAAACAAAATAGTTTTGGACACATTTCCAATTTCCCTATGGAAATTGTCAGTGTGTTTTTGATTTTAACAAGCACCACCATGACAACCGACCAGGCCCTGTTCTGCTCCCCCTCCCTGCCCTGCCCTGCCCTGCCCTGCCCTGCCCTGCTCCCCCTCCCCTGCCCTGCCCTGCTCCCCCTCCCTGTCCTGACGCCAGCGCTCCTGGACTGAGGCCACCACAGCCTGGGCGTCACCCCCGAGCGCCCAGCGACCGCTCCGAGGGCCTGGAGACGTCTCGGGGCTGGCGAGTACACGGCAAGGCCCAGCAGGGGGCTCCTCGCCGGGGCACAGCTGCAGACACAGCTCACCCCGGCCCCCCCGTGCCCCCCCGTGCCCCCCATGCCCCCCGTGCCAGCACCCCAGGGGGCACGGCGGTGCCCAGCCAGTGGAGCTGAAGGATGGAGGAGATGCATGACTTGCCATCCGTTCACCAGGAGCTAGCCTGGGCGGCCGGCTTCCCAGCACTGACCCATATATGACCACCACAAGAGACAGCTCAGACCTCTGTGGTGAGGCAGATCTATCTCTCTCTACTCTATGTATCTATATCTGTTTATCTATCTATCTATCTCTCTCTCTCTCTCTACTCTATGTATCTATATCTGTGTATCTATCTATCTCTCTCTCTACTGTTTATCTATTTTTTATCTCTCTCCCTCTCCCACACGTTAGCTGTTGTCTTCTTTGATTCCATCACTTCCTCCTTGCGTGCACGTACCGCGTCTCTCTCCATGTTCCGCTCTCGTTCACTTTAGTCTGCAAACCTACAGTAGCGAACCTTGTTTTCTTTTTTTTACGCTGTGCTGTTCATTCTCCATGGGTGTTCTCCATGTTATCTCCCTGCAGGTTTTATACTATGTATCCCCTCTCTCTTTCAGCTCTGGTAGACAAGACCCGGTGTCAAGGCTGGCCTTATAGCATTACCTGCAGCCTTCTGAAAGAGCCGGCTATCTTAATGCCACTTCCCTTATCGTGTGCTACGTCCTCGCTCTGCTAGTGCGCCAGTGCTTCAGTAAAAGGCAAGCTTGATGAGATCCAGCACTGCCCTCTTGGATCAGGGTTTCAGGAAATGCCTTTTTCTGTGTCATTTAATCAATGTGTGTGCCCTCCTTCTAAAGAGCATGCTTCAACGCATGGGATCGGGAGACTGAGTGAGTGGTCATTCAGATCGTTGGAGAGGGAGGGGAGGGAGAGGAAGGGGGAGGGAGGGTAGAGTGTTACGCAACACATATTCCAGGGGGCAATTAAGAGTCTCTCTGCGCTGCCTGAGTTGAGCTCTTTGTCTTGGCTCTTTGGTGAAATCCCTTCCAGACCGGTGCGAACGAATTGTAGCTTCTCCAAAAATAAGCACTTCTTTCATCGGGGGTGATCTTACCCCTCTGGGGAAGGAGACACCTGCAGGGGGTTCCGTCTTGTCTCCCGTGAGACCGCGCTGACGTGGAGCGCTATGCAGAAGCAAAGCCCTGCTCGCTGGGAGTTTGAGAAAAGGCATCAGCCTGTCTGAGAGTGTTAGTCTTGAATTCTCTGGCGCTGGCTTAAGTCGCTGGCTTAAATCGCTGGCTTAAATCGCTGGCTTAAATCGCTGGCTTAAGTTGTGTAAGAAATGACTGGGATGTTGTTAACGATACAGCCCAGTGGAGTCGTACTCTGCCTTCGAGCTGCTTGGAGAGGTTGTGAGGCCTCGTTAGAACTGGACGTGTTTGTGAGAGACGTTTTCGACTTTGTCGCTGACAAAACTAGTCAGTGAGAAGGTGGTTAGACCTGGCTTTATCTGTGGTGCGCACGGAGAACAAAGATTGTACAATTTGAGATGAACACTAAGAGCTCAAAAAAATAATAAAACCACCATTTAGACTAAGCCTTGCCATTGAGCCACTGCAAAATGTGCCGGACAAACCTAATGTATGCTCTTGGACATTGTCTTGTTGCTGGTTTTGCCAAAGTATGTTGTGGTAACCAGCAGTCTTCTACAGACATCTTCAGCACTGCAGTAGACCTGTAAGTCTCTGATGGTTTCTAAAGGGCTTGTTGATACGGTACATCGTCTCTGCGAGATATCAGGTGGCAAACTGGAACCAGCTGTCCCAAGTCGTCGAGTATGAATGAATGTCTTCATGCCTCGCACATCCTACAGCATTTATTTGAAAAAGAAAAAAGCTCAAAGTGGCTTAAAACAACCACATGAATCTTTTCTTCCTGCGATTCATAACGAGATCGATGGTGTGGAACTGAAAGGGGCCGAGAACATAATTACAAGCCAGGAACAATTACAGAAAACAACTGATCTATTCCTGCTCAGTTTTACATAACGACGCAGATCAGCCTCACAGCAGTCTGGAAGGTTCCTTCACAGTCTTTTCAGTTGAATCTGTGAGGTGATGTGAGCCACATGTATCATACAACAGGGACAGCACACGTTATGGAATATGTACATAATATGTACGAAAACAGCACCACCCTGACAGGGAGAATGTCGAGGCCTACTTAGCTTTGTGACAGAGTGACACTTTGCTCCAGGTGTTCATATGGTATTGGGTTGTGTGTGTGTGTGTGCGTTTATGTGTGTGGTCTGTGTATGTGTGTGTGTTGTGTGTGTCTATGTGGTGTGTCTGCGTGTACGTGTGTGTGTGTGTGTCTATGTGGTGTGTCTACGTGTACGTGTGTGTGTGTGTGTGTGTGTCTATGTGGTGTGTCTGCGTGTACGTGTGTGTGTGTGTCTATGTGGTGTGTCTTTGTGTGTGTGTGTGTGTGTGTGTGTGTGGAGAGGGATGGGGGTGGGGAGTGGGGGTAAATCTATGCTCATGGATGACCTGGGGTATTATTACGCTACGGGCTTCACAGTCACCCCTCTGACGTGACAGTGTGTGACAGTAAGGACCAGAGAAACCGTGCCACACGTGAACAAATCTCACAGAGATGCTGCTTTGAGCCTGGGTATGAAAGCAGGTTTAAAGTATAAAAGCAAACAAACGTATTAATTTAGCAGACTGTCCAAATTCACTTAGTGCTTTCATCCAAAGCGACACACAGCACAGGGAGGGGGACTTGAACCCGTGACCTCTCCCTCTTAACCAACGAGCTATAGCCAGTCTCACACGCACTTCCATCCAGCTTGGATGTTCTGTAGTTCCGTTACACCAAAACATGTGGTGATGACCGGCAGTGTTCCAGACAGGCCTTGGTACAGCCATGGCAGGAAGACGTCTCCATCACTGCTGAACAGCTCAGTAGTCCCCCCCGACACCGAGAGGCCGACATAGAGAGGCCGACACAGAGAGGCCGACACAGAGAGGCCATCATAGAGAGGCCGTCACAGAGAGGCCATCACAGTGTT
Source organism: Mallotus villosus (assembly GCA_903064625.1). Classification (NCBI taxonomy): domain Eukaryota; kingdom Metazoa; phylum Chordata; class Actinopteri; order Osmeriformes; family Salangidae; genus Mallotus; species Mallotus villosus. Next base: position 49,749 of record CAEFZP010002347.1, on the reverse strand, counting down.
CCAGACAGGCCTTGGTAGAGCCATGGCAGGAATACGTCCTCAGCCCTGCAGAACAGCTCAGTAGTCCCCCCCGACACCGAGAGGCCGACATAGAGAGGCCGACACAGAGAGGCCGACACAGAGAGGCCGACACAGAGAGGCCGACACAGAGAGGCCGACACAGAGAGGCCATCACAGTGTTCCAGACAGGCCTTGGTAGAGCCATGGCAGGAATACGTCCTCAGCACTGCTGAACAGCTCAGTAGTCCCCCCCGACACCGAGAGGCCGACACAGAGAGGCCGACACAGAGAGGCCGACACAGAGAGGCCGACACCGAGAGGCCGACATAGAGAGGCCGACACAGAGAGGCCGTCACAGAGAGGCCAACACCGAGAGGCCGACATAGAGAGGCCGTCACAGAGAGGCCGACACAGAGAGGCCATCATAGAGAGGCCGTCACAGAGAGGCCAACACAGTGTTCCAGACAGGCCTTGGTAGAGCCATGGCAGAAAGACGTCTCCAGCCCTGCTGAACAGCTCAGTAGTCCCCCCCGACACAGAGAGGCCGACACAGAGAGGCCGACACAGAGAGGCCGACACAGAGAGGCCGTCACAGAGAGGCCGTCACAGAGAGGCCGACACAGAGAGGCCGACACAGAGAGGCCGACACAGTGTTCCAGACAGGCCTTGGTAGAGCCATGGCAGGAATACGTCTCCAGCCCTGCTGAACAGCTCAGTAGTCCCCCCCGACACCGAGAGGCCGACATAGAGAGGCCGACACAGATAGGCCGTCACAGAGGCCAACACAGAGAGGCCGACACAGAGAGGCCGACACCGAGAGGCCGACATAGAGAGGCCGACACAGAGAGGCCGTCACAGAGAGGCCAACACCGAGAGGCCGACATAGAGAGGCCGACACAGAGAGGCCAACACAGTGTTCCAGACAGGCCTTGGTACAGCCATGGCAGAAAGACGTCTCCATCACTGCAGAACAGCTCAGTAGTCCCTAACAGCTTTTACAGGCCTGTAATGCATAGATCACAGTGAGCTTGTAAAAACCTAGTAGGCTAATGGGCGCTATTGTACAAAATTGTGGTCGGATGACATCTACAATCCGTAATAGCTTGTAAGGGCCTTTAATGCATTACTTAGCTAGTGAAATAGACTGGATTTAAGGATGGTATATTTGAAGTGTACGGTACAGTATATCAGCCATCCAGTCTTGGTTAAAGGCAGATTGAAAAGCCTCTGACTCTAAAGGAAACCTCTTGCTTACTAACATGGACGGGAAACCAGACTCCAATCTGCCTTTAAATAGTTATCCCGAAAGGCAAGTGGCACGGTTTGAGGCAATGTTGAAAGAGCAGGCTGTTTTCATTTCTTGTTTTTTTTCTGCGAGCAGTCAGTTTGTATGTTGCTGAGTGTACTGAAAGACTGGCCTGTTGTCTGACCACCAGTGTCTACGAACGGCGGATACACTGCTAGCAAACTAGGCTGAAAAACAAGTCCTCACAATTTAACTTGAATCCTCAAACAGTTGACCCCTCGAAGGACCTCGAGCACACTGGAAAATTGGTCTGCTAAAACTGCTACATAGCCTCCAAACACTTCGCTCACACGCCATCATAGAGCGTTAGCGCGTTAGATAGTATGTAGGGCAATGTTTGACATCAAAATACATCCGCTATGATGTCTGCTACTGTTTCTCTGGAAACGGTTTCTTGTCCTTAACCTTGTGGCTGGTTCCAGGCGGGCTGCCAAATCAATATTACACCTGTCACAGTTTCGGAAGAAGCTGGGAAGGCAAACAGACGTGGAAAATCGAGACACAAATGAGAAAACCTTCAATTTGTCACTGAGGACTTTTCTCAACAAGGACGCGCATTACTGTGGTTAGCATAATCCGCCTAGCCTTACACTGACAGCTTCGTAATGCTACAGAGAATTTGTTTTAATGCTACTTGAGAATGTACCGCCCGTAGGATAGCACATTTACATTCTGATGACGTCACCCCTACTCCAGAATATCCCACCTTTTCCTTTGAAAGAAAAGTTGCAATGCACAATTAAATCTATGGCAACAAATAAATAATAACACAATCTAACTGACAAACACACTGATGCTATTTCCCAGCATCTCGGAAGAAGAAAACATGGACTAACACCAATAAAAATGGTAATATAGCCTAATACTTATCCTATTTTAACCTTGTAATGTGTGAGTCAGCATGAGGACAGGCATCACCCCAAATCACCTCAAATCATACACACTAACTGGCCTGTATGACAGACAAGACAATATGAGACCCAATCATATTGATGCACTGAGTTTCAACCCTGCACGACTGTACCGCTCCAACGAGGTTTCTCCCGAGTCCTGAGCCTCCAATCAAAACGGTTCTGACAGATCGCTGGATTATCATTCCAAATCTCCATGCTTGCGTTTTATTGGTTCAATTAATTGGCATGTGTGGCTGTCACTCAGCCTGTTGTGGGGAAACCACAGTGTAAAGACAGAACCGATGTAATTAGAATTTCCCTTGATCATGACCCGAATGCTCTAATCATGATCAACCATGCCCGAATTTTAAATACCAAATTAGTCATGCACGCGAAATCATGTTGATGTGATTTGGGTATTGAATTCAGTGTTTATAGGAACACTTCCAGTGTGCTCGCGGTGACACATTTTAGGATTGGCTGTAGCCTAGGCTACATCAGTCTGGTAGATTGCATCTGACATGTAATTGTAGGCTAATTAATTGTTTGATGAAACAAACTCTTGAACCTCCATTGACCGGACATTATGAGAACTTCGTATGACAAGGAAGCTTTTGACAAACTGGAAAATAAAACAGCGGTAGGCTACCATATGGCCTAGCGGATTATGGGATTACCTAATTAGCAAGGTGACTCATTGGAGCCACTGTAATCTGTAGGGTTTTTTCAATTGACTATATGAACACAGACATATTGATGATGACTGAACCAATAGGCCTACTTCTCCTTCTACTTTAGCCACACCGTATTTCTTTGTTTGGAGAAGGTTAGCCTTAATTGCATTAAATGCCGAACCAGCTCCAATCAGCAATCGGTAATCCCTCTCGGTTCACATTGGTGGGTGACGTTTTCTGGAGCACCGGTTGTCTGATGAGTGACCAGTGGCCACATGATAGTCAGCGGGGGTGCTTCTTTGAAATTCGGACACATTCGGACACCACAGACGAAAGAAACTAGCGACCTCTTTCTAGACGGGTTTATGAATTTGCAACTAATGTAGCAGACATGCACTGCTGTTGTTGCATTCAGTGGACTGTGAAATCCATCTGAATCTCATTTAAAATATCTGCAATGAAATGCATTTTAACATGGCGACTGTTCCAATACCTAAAACATGTCACAAATAACATTTATTGACTAATTTAATGTAATAGTGGCACTCTTATGTCTCAAATCGTTATAGCTACAAGAAAACATTTGGGACAGCTCCCGGTTCAGACCGAGATATTGCACTAACGACTCGTTGCTTACCTTCAGGGAAAGGGTTGGGCTGCACAACGTAAAGGAACGCGTGCACCATGTGGAACAGTATCCCTATTACTCCCGGTTCGTAATAGGCCATGGTCTCGTAAACTCCCGTGGGGACATAACCAAAATCCAACTTTTCCGACGGTGGATGTTGTTTACGGGGCTCCGTTTCTTGCAGGAGTTCGCAGGACGTTAGTCCGCAAAAGAGGAGAATGAGACCGGGTTTCCACATCGCGTCAAGTGCAAGGCTTAAAGTAAACGGGAAACGCCGATTACTGTGGAGATATATATAAAAATAGCTAGTTTCTTATGTCTACAGAGGCAAGGAAATAAGAGGAAATTCGGGGGACGAAAGCAGTGCCAAAATGGATGGACTACAGGTTAAGTCCAGCTGCCTGCTGAATAATTCGTGATAATCATCATTCCCACGGTTAGTGGCTCCTCAGAAGGACGCAAGACAGGCGCTTCTTCCCTCCGGTCCTCTACACGGTCTCCTCCTGCAAGATAACACCGAGTGTCGACTTGGCTCGCGCAGCATCTGTGCGAGGAGGCGCGGGAACAGTTGGCCGCGCGAGAGAGCGTGCGTAAACGCGCGCCGCCGCTCTACTTGCTGCGAGGCCTGGGATACTGTCTGGTCCAATGAGAAGCGCTCCTCCTGTCGGGTGAGGGAGGATGAACCATTACACATACTATATAGCCCTACATTGTTTACAGTGGAGGATATTACCGCTTTAAAAAATGCTTAAACACATTCTTTTTAACGTTTCCTCTTTTTTTCAAAACGTAACACACAAATCCAAGAACTGCACACACCGAATACAGAATGCCTCGCTTCTCTTACAAAATTAAGCACTGCATTCAAAATATCACAAACACCTCTCAAAAGCAAACATTTGTCTCATGTTGCAAACACTGTGTGTGTGTGTGTGTGTGTGTGTGTGTGTGTGTGCCATGAACTGTAGCATTATTCCCAATGAACATATTAGGCTACATTGTATAAAGTAGAGCGTCCAAGATCCTGTTTTGACCTAGCCTACCCCGCCCCCAGAGAAGAAGAAAACAAAGAACAATTTCCAAAAGCCCCTGAAATGAATAGGGCCTGCCTACTCCACTGAATTCCACATCAACAGATGCCAAAATGGCCTCTCTTTCTGGCTGGCCCCTTCATCACAGGTGTTCAGTGTCCTTTCAACCTTCACCCCCCCTTCCCCCCCTGAGGGGAAGGAAGGATACGATATACCTGGGGTAGGCCGCAGACACAGGACCTGTGATTGGTGGAGCGGAGCCCGGCTAAGCTAACACCCAGCCGGGTACAATCAGGTCCTCGTTGCTCTTCCACCCTGAGGCCAGGGGCCTCTGGACGAGGGCCTCTGGACGCGGGCTTGGATCACAGAGTCAGAACACCTTTCCTTCAGCGCACGCTCAGGCTCATTAGACCTGCTGGGGGAGGCACAGCGACAGCAGGTTAGCAGGAAACATCCGAGAGAGAGAGAGAGAGAGAGAGAGAGAGAGGGAGAGAGAGAGAGGGAGGGAGGGAGGGAGAGGGAGGGAGAGAGGAGAGAGAAAGAGAGAGGGGGGAGAGAGAGGGAGGGAGAGAGAGGAGAGAGAGGGAGAGAGAGGGAGGGGGAGAGAGACGGAGAGAGGGGGAGAGAGAGGGAGAGAGGGAGGGAGGGAGAGGAGAGAGAGGGGGAGAGAGGGAGAGAGACAGAGAGAGGGGGAGAGAAAGAGGGAGGGAGAGAGAGGGAGGGAGAGAGACAGAGAGAGGGGGAGAGAGAGGGAGATAGATAGAGAGAGAGAGAGAGAGGGAGAGATAGAGCGGTGTTTCCACACAGTGGTCTCTCTCAGGACAGGAGTCAGGTATGACACCTAGCAGAGATGTACTGTTGTATCATATTTAGATAATTTTACGATTATGTATTCCATATCTTTCACAAATTAACACCACAAAAATTTTTCTTGGTCTGTGTACTTATTTTTTATAACTAGGACATAATTAGAATTTGAACCTGCAACCTCTCGATCTGCAGTCAAATACTCTAACCACTAAGCCACACCCATCACGTTTGGTGGACGTTTACCGTGTACAGCCCCAGCCGTTACTGGACAGACGCCAACGAGAGTACTACCTGAGCAGTTCCTGGAAGCTGAAACTGAGAGGGGAGCTGGGGGATGTCCTGAGGTAAGAAGATTAGGCCTCAAAGCCTGGCTTGGCTGGAGGGGGGATTTACACCGGCTACCTGTCTGAATCACTGCCCTCTTCGTAGGTGGTGAGGTCATCGTTGTGAGAGTAACAGCTTATTAGCCAAGTAAACACTATTTAATCACCTACACAACATCCCTCCTCCTGGGTGCAGTACGACAGATACCGTTGACCAACTGTGTGTGTGTGTGTGTGTGTGTGTGTGTGTGGTGCGACGAAGAAACTACGTAGGCCTGACATCCCTCCCTTTAAAGACGCACACATTTGACTCACTTTAAAGGTCGAACTTATAAAATAACTTTTATTTATTATTTTTTTGTGCGTACCACAAAGGAAGGCAGTTTTATATAAACGTTGCTTTATGAACCAAACAGAAAAAATTAAGTGACCCGTTCCATCATTGCTTGCATAAGAACACTAGAAAAAGTACCAGGAGGAAGTTCAATGGTGACAATTTCCATGCACAAAAAAATACTTTCAAATATTACAATTTGCAGCTCAAAAAATATAACTATATGTCTGTATTATTACAATGGCAAAGAATAAAACAGTTATCCTTCAAACTAAATCTGATATGCATTAACAAACCATTGTCAAACTTCCTCATATTTCTGAGAATAGCCACACTTTACAGGACGCCACAAGACGAACATCTTCAGTGTAAAACCCCCATTCATTACCCTGTGACACCCATAGTGTTCAATTATTAATTACAACCTTAATGTACAATAAAACAGATACAATAGCCTGTTATTATATAACATAGTGTCATAGCTACTCTCATGAAGTTACCACGAAGACTGGTCTCTTAGCGACACTCATGAAGTTACCACGGAGACTAGTCTCTTAGCGACACTCATGAAGTTACCACGGAGACTAGTCTCTTAGCGACACTCATGAAGTTACCACGGGGACTAGTCTCTTAGCGGCACTCATGAAGCTACCACGGAGACTAGTCTCTTAGCGACACTCATGAAGTTACCACGGAGACTAGTCTCTTAGCGACACCCATAAAGTTACCTAAGGGACTAGTCCCAAATATAATGCAAAGTGTGGCTTAAAAATAGCAAGAAACACAAAGTGCTTTTTCATGCTGGCATCAATTCTTCATTTCTGCTTCGTCTGTTAGCTGGTTTCAAGCAGTGGCTTGGATTCCTCATGAAACAAGAGATATCAGCATTGCAGTAATGAATTTATGGTTCGGTATTTGAATATAAAATCCTTCAGTATAGTCAGTACAACAATGTATTTAATATTACATTCTGACAAAAGTTTTTAAATCAGAGGGTTGCAGTATGATCTATTTGTTGGTCACTGTTATAGCTTAGCAAACATAAGCATACAAACGTAAGCTTAGAATATTTGATAACTTTACCAATTCGAAGCTAGGCCAGATGATAGCAAGACGCTTTCACTCAGAAAATGGTCTCAAAACGCATGGTCAGAAATAACACCATATTTTGGCGGTATTGCTTCTGAAAGCCAAAGTATGTAAACATCAAAGGTGTCGGAAAATGTCAAAGAAAATATCCAAACAACTCA
>CAEFZP010002347.1:17500-37500 GCA_903064625.1 Mallotus villosus | reverse complement strand
AGGGAAGAACCATAAGAGCATGTAGCAAGTTACAATTAAACAACATGAACCTCAAAAGAGTGCCAAAGCGAACAGAGCAGACATGAATGATGACGTTGTGGTTCCTCACCAGAACAGCTAGAGGCAGAGGGATGAAGCCCATTCTCCTGGCCACTGAGTCGCTGTAGTCGGTACAAGCCTGAGATTCAACACATACGCATATTCATTAAACACACCGAACAAAAACACTGTGATTATCTGTGTGGGAGGAAGGTTGCAGGCGAGCGGGGGAGGTGTGTGTGTGTGTGGGAGGTGGTGTGTGTGTGTGGGGAGGTGTGTGTGTGTGTGTGGGGAGGTGTGTGTGTGTGTGGGGGGGGACAGGGGTGAAGGGGGGGACGTACATTTTTCTGTCGACTGCTTACGAGATCGAAGGCCAGGCTGGCTCGGTATTCACTGTAAACCTGGAGGTAAGAAAACAACTGACTTTACTGTCTTTGACACACACACACACACACGATAGTGTAGTTTCTTAGTGAAGACTGCCTGGCAGACAAGTACAGGTAGTCACTACTGAGCAGAGTCTTGAGGGAAGAGGTCAGCTGTGTAGAGATGTGGTGGGCTGTGTGGGCGAGGCTGTAGTGAACACTGGGCTGCTTCTCCTCCAGCCTCCACACACACACACAGATGCACACACGCACACACACACACACACACACACACACGGATGCATACACACACACGGATGCACACACGCACACACATGCAAGGGCACAAACGGGGAGACACACACGCACACACACGCATGCATACACACATGCAAGGGCACACACGGACACACACACACATGGACACACACATGTACGTGCAGACACACACACACACACAATCCCGGAGGCACAGGATGTAATCTGCAGTGTTATTGTTCTGGAGCAGGGCTGGGAACGGGAGCAGTGAGGAGGGAGGGACCCTCACGGGCTACAAAAGGCTCCCAGCAGACAGAGACGACGGCTGGCTTCACACTGAACACCGACAGCCTAAGCCACCGTGAAATCCAGCCAGGCCCAAACACTGAATAATCCCTCCGACGAGAGCAGAACCTCCCAGAAGAACAGCCTCCGTTCTCCTCCAGCTGTCTCCCCCCGCAAGGGAGACCTTCCTCTCCTCACCACGGGACAATTACATTTATATTCAATTAAACTCTGATGAATTAAAAGTTTCTACAGGAGATTAATAAAAGGGTCATGTCTTTCGACGGGAAAGTGTGAATAGAATGTGTAATTGAAAAAATATGTTAGAAATCCTAATCCTAAATGGTGGTGATTGTCCGGAGAGAGAGAGGAGAGAGAGAGAGAGAGAGAGAGAGAGAGAGAGATAGAGACTGAGAGAGAGAGAGAGAGAGAGAGAGACAGAGTCTTGTGCGGTTCTTGTCTGCCGTCTGATTAAATAGGGGAGCGGGAGAGAGCTTACGTCTGCGGTGATCTCGTTGAACTTGGTGATGAAGGCGTGTTTGACGATGTCGACCGCAACTTCTGAGCTAATCACCATGAAGACGTCTGGGAGCAACACCCACAGGTGATCTGGAGACACACACACACACATACACACACACACACACACACACAGGTCACATATACACAACACTCCTTAATACTAGCTAGCAGGTTAGCATCATAACATCGCTAGTCAGTAACACCAGTCGTGTCAGTAGTCAGCAGGTTAGCAGGTTAGCACCATGAACGTAGCTAACATCGCTTCACTGCCAGTAGCTAGCTCTCCACTGTGGCCCTGCCCCTCTCACCTCACACTGTCCTCTCCACTAGTGTCTGAAAGGCCTTTAGAAGGACGCTCGTGTCCCAAGGTGATACAGAACAAGGCACAAGTTTCAGTTACCTTGGTTCCAGGCAAACTGCTCCATGTTTCTGAGGCACACGATAAGCAGGAGAACGTAGTGGGTGAAGCGCTCCTTGATGTCTGAGGAGAAAATCGATGATTTTACATTTTATTCGTTTAGCAGACGGCTTTTGTACAAAAGCACCGTACAAATGGTGCATAGAGAAAGTACAAGCAGAAGATCAATGAGTTGTGATTTGTATTGTGATTATTTTTTATATCAATAGACTATGATAAACAGTTCCTTTCAAATAAAATATTTTGCCCAATACATTGAATACTATAACAAAACACATGAATCATTTAATAGTAATAATAGTAACCTTCATGGCTTAAAATAGAGTAAAAAATCTATAAAAAATAAAATAAAAAATGTGGATTTTAGAATCGATGTTTGAATCACCAAAAATAGTATCGCGATATATCACGATATGTATATGGCGATTTTTCCCCTAATCCCTTCCAGGAACGTTGATGAACAAAAAAAATATGATACAGTACAAGCCAACAGCTCAGCGAAACACTGGCCTTGTGAAAGCCTTTGGACAGTAAACAGTCTGGGGTTTTCAAAAGAGGGATGCAGCCTGCGGAAAGCAACTCTACAAATGCACGATCTTTAAAGACGTGAGCAAATTGCGCGGGCGAAACAGGAAGTGATTATGTCTTATTTTGGGTCCTTTCATTCCAGCAGAAGGAGAGAGCAGCAGAGAGGAAAACACACAGAGAGGAAAACACACTGAAACACTGCCTCGGGCAGAAACACCCTCCTTCTGAATGCATTAAAACCACACAGTATCTCTCCTCTCTTATCAAAGCTGAATAAACAGCGCTGATTACCGCTTCAAAAGGCGCCAGTGATCCGTAAAACGACATCAAGGAGACATCAAATCAATTCCTGACACCCTACTGTTAGTACTGTCACCTTAAGGCTGCTCTGAGACGAACGCTTAGCAACAGTACGGTGTCTTTGCATGCCAGAACCTACCAGGGTTTAGATAACGTACTCATCACTGACACAACATGAGTTGTGTTTAGAACTTTAGTCAACTTACCACTATTAGACATCTGAAACAGGTTGTTCTTCTCAAACTTCTTGAACACGCTTCCTTTGATCTCAACGAACTGCAAGCGCACGGACAGAGAAGAGGAGGACGTCATAAATGATGACACGTTTACATCCCATAATAATGAGGAAAGTGATACAGGAAGACAGCACTCCGCTATGGTGTGTGGTTGCGAGTGTGTGTGTGTGTGCTAGAGTGTGTGTGTGCTAGAGTGTGTGGTGTGTGTGTGCTAGAGTGTGTTTGTGCATGCGTGAGAGTGTGTGTGCGTGTGAGTGTGTGTGCGTGTGCTAGAGTGTTTGTGTGCATGCGTGAGTGTGGTGTGTGCTAGTGTGTGTGTGTGTGCATGCGTGAGAGTGTGTGTGTGCTAGAGTGTGTGTGCATGCGTGAGAGTGTGTGTGTGAGAGTGTGTGTGCGTGTGAGCTAGAGTGTGTGTGTGCATGCGTGAGAATGTGTGTGCGTGTGAGTACTCACGTTGTTGGACATCATGATGGTGAGCAGAGACTTGTTGTGGGAGTTGAAGGCCACGTTGAGTGTGGAGGCTTGGACCATGATGAGGATGGAATGTAGGACTGGAGGGAGGAGAGAGACTGAAGGAAGATAACTCAGACAGAAACACACTAAACAGGGTCAGAAACACACCAAACAGGGTCAGAAACACACTAAACAGGGTCAGAAACACACTAAACAGGGTCAGAAACACACTAAACAGGGTCAGAAACACACTAAACAGGGTCAGAAACACACCAAACAGGGTCAGAAACACACTAAACAGGGTCAGAAACACTCTAAACAGGGTCAGAAACACACAACACAGGGACAGAAACACACTAAGTAGGGTCAGAAACACACTAAACAGGGTCAGAAACACACTAAACAGGGTCAGAAACACACTAAGTAGGGTCAGAAACACACTAAACAGGGTCAGAAACACACTAAACAGGGTCAGAAACACACTAAACAGGGTCAGAAACACACCAAACAGGGTCAGAAACACTCTAAACAGGGTCAGAAACACACTAAACAGGGTCAGAAAACACTCTAAACAGGGTCAGAAACACACCAAACAGGGTCAGAAACACACTAAACAGGGTCAGAAACACTCTAAACAGGGTCAGAAACACACAACACAGGGACAGAAACACACTAAGTAGGGTCAGAAACACACTAAACAGGGTCAGAAACACACTAAACAGGGACAGAAACACTCTAAACAGGGTCAGAAACACTCTAAACAGGGTCAGAAACACACTAAACAGGGTCAGAAACACACCAAACAGGGTCAGAAACACACTAAACAGGGTCAGAAACACTCTAAACAGGGTCAGAAACACACAACACAGGGACAGAAACACACTAAGTAGGGTCAGAAACACACTAAACAGGGTCAGAAACACACTAAACAGGGTCAGAAACACACTAAGTAGGGTCAGAAACACACTAAACAGGGTCAGAAACACACTAAACAGGGTCAGAAACACACTAAACAGGGTCAGAAACACACCAAACAGGGTCAGAAACACACTAAACAGGGACAGAAACACTCTAAACAGGGTCAGAAACACTCTAAACAGGGTCAGAAACACACTAAACAGGGTCAGAAACACACCAAACAGGGTCAGAAACACACTAAACAGGGTCAGAAACACTCTAAACAGGGTCAGAAACACACCAAACAGGGTCAGAAACACACCAAACAGGGTCAGAAACACACTAAACAGGGTCAGAAACACACTAAACAGGGTCAGAAACACTCTAAACAGGGTCAGAAACACACTAAACAGGGTCAGAAACACACTAAACAGGGTCAGAAACACACTAAACAGGGTCAGAAACACACTAAACAGGGTCAGAAACACACTAAACAGGGTCAGAAACACACCAAACAGGGTCAGAAACACACCAAACAGGGTCAGAAACACACCAAACAGGGTCAGAAACACACTAAACAGGGTCAGAAACACACTAAACAGGGTCAGAAACACACTAAGTAGGGTCAGAAACACACTAAACAGGGTCAGAAACACACTAAACAGGGTCAGAAACACACTAAACAGGGTCAGAAACACACCAAACAGGGTCAGAAACACTCTAAACAGGGTCAGAAACACACTAAGTAGGGTCAGAAACACACTAAACAGGGACAGACACACACTAAACAGGGACAGAAAACACTCTAAACAGGGTGTTTCCAAGTCTCTCACCCAGTAAGAACACAGCATTAAGGGTTAGATTCCGACTAAGTATTTCCAGAAAGTCCCCCCCCCCAACAACTCTCTCTCTCTCTGCTTTCATGTCTTATCTCCTACTGTCCTATCAATAATAAAAGTGCTAAAAATATCAAATAAAAAACACTTAACGGGCAAGAGAGAGAGAGAGGGAGAGAGAGAGAGAAAGAGAGAGAGAGAGAGAGAGTGAGAGAGAGTGGACGAGCTTTCACCCCAGGAAGGATACAGACGTAGAACACAGCCATGAGGAAGTGAGGGATGACCCCCAGGCTGTCTCGCTTCCTCTCTTTGGGCTCTGTGGCCGTCCAGTACAGCGCGTCCAGGATGTCTTGGCCGAAGGAGGAGAAGAGACGGTCAGCCACCTGGCAGGGACGGCACAGCCACAGTTACACAGAGGGCACAGCCACAGTTACACAGAGGGCACAGCCATAGTTACACAGACGGCACAGGCACAGTTACACAGTTACACAGACGGCACAGCCACAGTTACACAGACGGCACAGCCACAGTTACACAGACGGCACAGTTACACAGATGGCACAGCCACAGTTACACAGAGGGCACAGCCACAGTTACACAGACGGCACGGCCACAGTTACACAGAGGGCACAGCCACAGTTACGCAGAGGGCACAGCCACAGTTACACAGAGGGCACAGCCACAGTTACGCAGAGGGCACAGCCACAGTTACACAGACGGCACAGGCACAGTTACACAGAGGGCACAGCCAGTTACACAGAGGGCACAGCCAGTTACACAGACGGCACAGCCAGTTACACAGACGGCACAGCTACACAGACGGCACAGCTACACAGACGGCACAGCCACAGCTACACAAACACACGGTTACGCGGGGTTTGAATGTGACACTGTCAGTCAAGCCTGATCCACTGAAGAGGCTTCTTGAAGAGGTAAAGTAGAATTATAACTCAATAACTTATAAGGTACCTATACACACGAGCATGTCGTATATAGGTACCACCCTCTGCGGACTGGGCCGTAAAATACACAACAGTGGGAACCAGGCGTACAGAGGATCATGGGTAGTTTGTAGGAGATCAAGGGCAGTGACAAGTGCATCATGGGTAGTGTAGTCCCCGTACCTCTAGCATGTTGTAGATGATGTAGAGCTTGATGACGGACTGTCCCCGGATCATGTGGTACATCATGGAGTAGTCGACGTAGTGCATCATGGAGTAACACAGCAGCAGGATCACACCCTTCATGACGTCACACACCTGGGCCGGCTGCAGCAGCCGAGAGCCACTGGGAACACACACACACACACACAGACACACACACACAGATACACACACAGACACACACACACAGGCACACACAGGCACACACACAATGTTACAATACTGTGGTAGGATCATAAACAAAATTTGTATTACCTGTCTGACTACTGTTGTAATGAATATGGTTGACCGACAACTTCATGCATTACAGAAGGCCAAGACCAGGTGTGATATTAGCAGCATCAGAAGTCAGTGACCTGGGTTAGCTGAACACAGAGTGAACGTACAGGAAATGTTCCAGTACATCAGAGCAGCTGTGATCAGCCTCAGTGGATATGGAACATGCAGTGGGGGACTCAACAGTCATGCAGATGACAGACGGCAACTTAAGCCAATCAGAAGTTTGCAGCAGAGGAAAGGAGGATGCTGAGTGGCTGAAAGGGCATGTTAGGGGCGAGATTAACAACCTACTTACAGGTGTATCGGTTCATTTCTTATCTACTAGTACACTACGCTGGTACACTACGGTAGCATTCGGTTAGCACAGTCCATGCCCATGCATCAGCTAGAGGGAATGTGGAGTTAGCTAGCTGTTGATTGAGATGCTCGATTTCAGCAAGTGCAAAACTCCATAAGTGTCTGGTTGATTTCCGATTTCTGTACGTGTGTGTGTGTGTGTGTGTGTGTGTGTGTGTGTGTGTGTGTGTGAGCATTAATGTGTGTGAGACACAGGCATCGCTTGAGCCTTGAACCACACACAGACTGGAGAGGATGTGACGCCTGAGCCTTGAACCACACAAAGACTGGAGAGGATGTGAATCCTGAGCCTTGAACCACACACAGACTGGAGAGGATGTGAATCCTGAGCCTTGAACCACACACAGACTGGAGAGGATGTGATGCCTGAGCCTTGAACCACACACAGACTGGAGAGGATGTGAATCCTGAGCCTTGAACCACACACAGACTGGAGAGGATGTGATGCCTGAGCCTTGAACCACACACAGACTGGAGAGGATGTGAATCCTGAGCCTTGAACCACACACAGACTGGAGAGGATGTGATGCCTGAGCCTTGAACCACACACAGACTGGAGAGGATGTGAAGCCTGAGCCTTGAACCACACACAGACTGGAGAGGATGTGACGCTGTCAGCTGGGAGTAACGCAGCTCTCTTTGTGTTGCACTGGGCCGTACGGAGCGACTGAGACAACATGTCACGTTAAATCCACCATCAAGAAGTAAACAAGGAAAAAATCTTCCTTGAATGCTAGCCCCCTCTAGAGGTGAAGAGGGGCTAACCCTAGAAGAGAGAGTAGAGGGAGTGACTGATGTGAGAAGAGAAGGAGAGGGGAAGAGAGGGAGGAGACAAGAGAGGAGTGGAGAATAGGAGAGTGACTGAAGAGAGAAGAGAAGGAGAGGGGAAGAGAGGGAGGGAGCTGACAAAGAGAGGAGTGGAGAATAGGAGAGTGACTGAAGAGAGAAGAGAAGGAGAGGGGAAGAGAGGGAGGAGACAAAGAGAGGAGTGGAGAATAGGAGAGTGACTGAAGAGAGAAGAGAAGGAGAGGGGAAGAGAGGGAGGAGACAAAGAGAGGAGTGGAGAATAGGAGAGTGACTGAAGAGAGAAGAGAAGGAGAGGGGAAGAGAGGGAGGGAGCAGACAAAGAGAGACAGAGAAAGAGGAGTGGAGTAGAGAATAGGAGAGTGACTGAAGAGAGAAGAGAAGGAGATGTGGAGACAATGAAAGTGACAGAGAGAGAGAGTGTGTGTGTGTGTGTGTGTGTGTGTGTGTGTGTGTGTGTGTGTAGGAGACAGACAGAGTGTTTGGCGGGGGGCTCGAGGGAAGTCTGTCTCTGTAAAGGTCACTCAGTGATACTTCAGCGCCCTTCTGACGAGCGTGAAGACCAAGCAGCACCAGCAGCAGAGGCCAGTAGGGCTCCAGTCACACCAGCCCTGTGCTGGGTGACCAACAGCCTCCAATAGAGGCCAGGAGGTTATGGGGGAACACCCCTTCTAAAAAATCTCTCTCAACCTTTCAACTTTGTTATACACACAGTGTAAGGAGAGGCTGGGGGTCAGATGGCTGAGCGGTTAGGGAATCGGGCTATTAATCAGTGACAAAATGACGTTGTGTCCTTGGGCAAGGCACTTCACCCTACTTGCCTCGGGGAGAATGTCCCTGTATTTACTGTAAGTCGCTCTGGATAAGAGCGTCTGCTAAATGACTAAATGTAAATGTAAGAGAGGAGATAGGAGGAGAACAGAGAAGCCTAAAACAGAGTAGATTAAAGTAGAGAAGAGTACAATAGAGTATAATCGAGTCCTCATCAGGTACTCACCAATGATGCAAACTTTTTTCCCCTACTTTTTTTCAAAACTTTTTCAAAATAATTTTACATTAAATTATATTTTCCCAAAATATTTTCAAACCTTTCCCAAAATGTTTTGAAATTAATTTTTAAAAACGTTTTTAAAACTTTTTAAATATATAGATTTATTTTCCCCAAAAATATTTTGAAACCTTTCCAAAAAAAGTTTTGAATTTGTTTTTTTCAAAACGTTTATTCTAAGTACCGTAACAAAGTATTTATACTTCGTCCCATCTCTGAATCTAAATAAAATGTTTCAGCAAGATGTTCAGCATGAGACCCACAGAGAGCTCCTCCATTAAACACTTTCATGGCGAAGTTCTCCAAGCATAACCATCTATTTCCTCTCTCTCGTGTTCTGTAATGGTGATTGAACGCATTACTGGAAGCACAGACAGCACAACCATCTGCACTCTACTGAGGACAACCAATCAACATGCTGCAGCCAGCTAGCTAGCTCAGCGCTTTGATGAAGCCCCAAGCAATTCTTCAACCAGCTACCACTCCCCCCTTCTTTCTTTCTTTTTCTCTCTCTCACTCTCTACACAACACCCAAAAGGCGTGACCATTGACATTTATCCAGCAGTGAGAGAGAGAGAGAGAGAGAGAGAGAGAGAGAGAGAGACAGACAGACAGAGAAGAGAGAGGAGAGAGAGAGAGAGAGAGAGAGAGAGAGAGAGAGAAAGAGAGAGAGAGAGAGAGAGAACTAATACTCAACATTAACAGAACAGTTCCTCCTAATCTCATCATATCTCTGAATTAGCCACCTATAAAATGGCCGTTAGCTTTGTCTCAAAGCTAAGCGTAGCTTGTTGATAATCCCTTTTGATTTTTAACAGCTGACGGGCATAGCTCCGTGGTCAGAGCATTTGACTGCAGATCAAAGGATCACAGGTTCAAATCTCCCTCCCCCAGTGAATCGCCTTGGATAAAAGCGTCTGATAAAAGAACAAATTATTACTATTAGAAATGAATACATTGTAATGAGTTAGCCTGTTTGCTGACCCTTAGCTATGAGGGGGGGATGGATCATGGCTTTGGCATGAAGCATAAACACAACACTGAGCTGAACAGTAACAGACACGATGGTGGATGGGGTGAGGCGTCCAATCAGGACGAAGCTGGAGGAACGTACCTGCTCCTCCTGCAGTACGGACAGACATGAGCCCTGCATGGAGGGAAGCCACCACACAGGGAGAGTCCTGGGTGTGCTGATACTGTGGGCCTGCTGTACCTAATGTTGTGTTGTCATCCTACCGTACTGTTTGGCGCGACACTTTGAATTTACTGGCTGCCTATGGGAGTGCACTTCCTGCTTTTACAGTGAGCAGTACTGTACATCAGAGATCTAAGAGTGTGAGGTAGGTTAGCTTCTGATTCATGGGTGTCATGGAAACCCTCTGGTGTGGCTGTATCCAGTCTAATCTCCATGGATACACTCCACATTCGTCATCATAGTTATCATCATCATCATCATGGGTGTGTGTGTGTGTGTGTGAGAGAGAGAGAGTAAATGAGTGTGTGTGTGAGTGTGTGTGAGAGTGAGTGTGTTAGAGAGAGAGACTAAGTGAGTGTGTGAGTGTGTGTGAGTGTGAGAGTGAGTGTGTGTGTGTGTGAGTATGTGTGTGTGAGAGAGTGAGTGTGTGTGTGTGAGTGTGTGTGTGTGTGTGAGTGTGTGTGTGTGTGAGAGAGTGAGTGAGTGTGTGTGAGTGTGTGTGTGTGTGTGTGTGTTCTCACCGGAGGCCGCAGCAGGGCAGGGTGAGGACTCTAAGCAGGGCCAGCAGGACCCTGAGAGGCAGCAGCGTGAACACGTACAGGAAAGCATCCAGACACAGGAAGAAGCCAAAGATCATCAGCTGCAACACAAACACAACACAGCGGGTCACACCATGCTGACGAGGCATGGGGAGAGGCACAATGAGAGGCCTGCATGGTGAGACTGGGAGCTGGGGAGAGTGTGTGTGTGGGTGTGTGTGTGTGGGGGGGGGTGGGGGTGGGTGGGGGGGAGTGTGTGTGTGTGGGTGTATGGAAGGGGGGGTTGGGTACAGTAAGTTGAGAATCGTAGGAGGAGGGGGTTGTCATTTTTAGACCTTTAACAATTAATCAGCATTCAAACATATTATAAGCCATTCAGATTGATCATTGACAAGTTTTAAATGTAGCTTCCAAAACATAAACATGATCTGGCATCAACGTTTCAGGAAGTCATCTCTTCACCCAGAGCACCCTGATCATCTCTTCTGGTTCTACTGTTTGTGTTCCTGTGTCCTGGGTGCTTCCGTTGGTCTGTCAACACCACACTGTACACTTGAAGCACTGGTTTTTTCACCAACTGACGACAGTCAACGAAAAACCCGCCAACTTTAGGATGAATATTAAAGAAAGAAAACCTTCCCAGTATTTTATTATTTTCTCTCTGACGTGTAATTGGTATTTTTTATAAAAACTTCGCAATTCGCAGATTTAGTCCTACATAAAAATACTAAAATCTTCCAAAACTAAAGATCAACTTCAAGGTCAAAAGCTGATTATAACTCCAAAACTATGAAACCCAAACATACATGTTACCTTCTCAAACATACACGTTACCTTTTCAAACATACATGTTACCTTCTCAAACAGGAAATGGAACATTGCAGCCATGTTCCAATGAGGAGAGGGATCATAAAGATATACCAGTGCCAGCGTGCCTTGACCTTACGAGCTCCTTAGTAAAAACCAGCTGTTGCCGTAACAGCACTTCCTGATTCCAGGGGGGGAGGAGGAGGGGCTGGGTGAGCGAGTAACAAAGATACTGTTTCATTGGCCGACGGTGGGGCTTTTGTAAGCTGTTGGTTATTACCCTGTTTGTTTGAACACACATTTCCTGGTCCCCTGGATTTGGAATGCCCTGACTACCAGGCTAGCCTATAAGGGCTGGAGTTAGTCTGTAGATCAGCCTGCATGCTGAAAGACATTTATGCAGTTGCCTCTGGAATTTCTCTGAGGGTAGGAATGGGAGCTGAAGATGTAAAACACTGGGATTGTGTGGTTTACTCACTGTAGTATACATAGTTAAACTTTCTTTCTGAGCCCTTGAGATAAATGCATTTTACTTTATAATTTGGCCTAAATCTTTCTAAAATGTTCAGCTTGAAGGAACTTAAATTAAGTATTGGAAATTTAAGTATTCACTTGTTGTTTTCCTTTTTAAATTCCAACGTTTCTCCCTATTGTAAATAATACCTCAATACCGCCCCCTAGTGGCTTTACTGAAAACATACAAAACATAAAACAGCCCCCAGCCCATAATAATAAGTCTTGATACGTTCTCATTTATAATGAAAGATCTGGTCCTCAAAATGTCAGCATGAAAAAACATGATTAACGAGTTTTCACAAGAAACACCAACGCTTTTGTCACCAACATTATCAGAACATTATCAGCAAACAGTTCAGAACTGAACTGACCTTTGTAAGCTGATGAGTGTGTGTGTGTTTGCACGTGTTATAGGTGCTTGTGTCTGTTAGTGCTCTCCCGTGATGTGTGTGTCACGCCTCCCCCTGTGTGTGTGAAACACAGAGAGAGAGAGAGAGAGAGAGAGAGAGAGAGAGAGAGAGAGAGAGAGAGAGAGAGAGAGAGAGATAGAGAGAGAGAGACATAGAGACAGAGAGAGAGAGAGAGAGAGAGATAGAGAGAGAGAGAGAGAGAGAGAGAGAGAGAGATAGCTAGAGAGATCTCTCTCTCATATCGATCGCTCTACTCGCTCTCTATCTCTCTCGCAGCTCTCTCGCTCTCTCTCTCGCTCTCTCATCGACTCGAGACGAGAGAAACTGGGAGTTCACAGGGGTTTCCCCTGAGAGGCCACACTGTATACTGTACCTTTTCCAGCTCTTTGGGAATGCGCATGCACGTGTACACGCGCTCTCTGCGCTCCGTGTACTTTGCCTCGTTACGCTCCAGGAAGTAGCCTCTCGTGAGCTCCGCACACATGAAGCGCCCCAGCGAAGGATCTGGAATAACATTATGACAGCAGTTACTTACGCTGTGTTACCACCCGCCTATTGTCTCTCGCACTACCTCACATGGCTGGCTGGTACAATGGCTGTCCGTGGAAATGTTTTCTACAAAATGCTACTGTATACTGTGGTGTTGTATGTATAGATAGAGGATAAATATGTAATGCCCAGGCAATGGATATTTTCAGACAGTATAGCTAGGCCTAGTAGGAATTGTAAACTGTACTGAAAACCTTGGTGAGAAATAGCCTACCAATTTTCAGTCTATAAACTAGAGTATTTAGGTGATGACATGAATACAAAAGCATTATTTATTTTAAAATGGGACTTAAATGATACAGCATTACACAAATCTACAGTTGTGTTGCTCAATGTGGCGTCAACAGTTATTTTCTGCTGTTGGGAAAAAGCGCCCCCTTTATTAAACCAGATGAAGTTCGCTAAGGACGTTACCCGAAATGACCCCATACTGTCATTCTATTCTTTTCCAATTGACCTGATACAGTGACAAACTGTCAAACATGCCATACATCACATATATAACACAATAGCCATCTCCAAAGATAATTAAGTCTATTTTGACAGATGCTGTAATGTGGAATGATTTTTTACAACTTTAGTGTTTCGTTTTGGCGCGATAACGTTAGCTTACAAGCTACAATAACTATTTTATACACGTCCTCGAAGCAAGCCGAACAAGCAGGCCAGGATGTTCAACAAGTTAGCTGACTAGCTATCAATAGCGATCCTTCGTAAGTGTGATAGCTAATGACAGTGGAAGCCAGCTATCTGCAGCTGAGTGAAATATTAACCCGTTCTTTGAAATAGTTGTACCCGATATACTGCGAGAACTATTGAACACTGGTGTGCTTGCTAGCTAGCCTAACTGATCTATATCTCCCTTTCAACTTCCCAATAAACAACGTAATTGCCATTCAATCACACACAAAATCGACAAATTAAATAATGGACACGCCTCACGTTTTCAGTCAATAAACCGACATCATGTATAAGCCGTGTACGTTGACAGGATAGCGTATACATTAAAGCTATAAAACGGTGTTTTGCCAGCTTGCTAATGTTTATTGGAACACAGGTCACAAGTTAGACGCTGACAGTCAGTCTCTCAGATGACTCAGTCTGACCAAGCCAAGGCGCTGTACAGTACATGAAGAGGACTACTACTAGCACGTTTTAGACACAATAATTGTCTCTGTTCTACCCATACTTTGTTCGCATGCACATTCATATTTTAAGATAATTATCTTACTTTTCCTTGCGCCATTGATAACACTTAAGCGGTCTGGGACGTTAGTAAACTAGACAGGTTTGACCTAGCTGCTAGCTAGCAAGAGAACTGTACCTGTGAGATCTCGTTGTTGTTCCCGCCTGACAGCATTTATATCATAAAACCCCAACGTTTCCGGCAGATCTGGAGTAATACCGATTTTACCCGACCTCCGTGCATCATCCCACAATAGGTTTTCCTTCTTCTTGACCTTAATTTCGGATTCTTTTTTATCTGACAGCCCGGTCCCCAATGAGTCCGCCATCTTCACTTTGCCCTGCTGTGGCGGTGGTACGAGCGTCGTTGTGTTGATGTGGACCAAAGCAACGTCATCACATTCTCGCCCAGGGGGCCAGAAAGTAAACAATTAGTTACCACAAACACTGTACTGTAGGCTAGCTCAAACGAAATTAAATGCAGGTCTACAGAATATGCTGGTTAGCATCCCCGGACAGGAGACGTTTAATATAATAACTAATCACATGGACATACTTTCTCAATTTTGTAACGGCAAAGTAATGGTTTTCTTCACTGATTACAATAAAACATATAGGCCTAACCTACAGTAAAAGCCAGAACAGATAAAATATATATTTGTATTTGTACGTAGGCTACTAGCCTACGATGTCTTATTTGGAATCTGTCTGGTAAATGTAAATCCACATGATGGCGACAAAGTCCCACTTTACCATCTAATTTCACCTTGAATATAATAAGCCCAGGCCTGATCAATAATAAGGCCATAACCTGAATACAGTACAATAAAATAAAAAAACATTACCATCTTAAAAGTAAATAATCCACGATATATGGTAATTTGTGTCAACATGGCAACGCTTTTAACACTTAAGTTGCTCCAAAAATCAAAGACAACCACAGGCATCAATCATGGCCCTTAGTTCAGACCATAAAATGCTCATTATTTACTAAATCCCTCCAGCGTTTAAACTATTTTACAAAACAAAACAGACTAGATAATTTAACATAACGCTGAAAAACAGTTTTAATTGTGTACAGTCCGCCTATATTCAGAAACAAATTCATCCAATTTTGTAAGCACTGTTTATTGGCACACATAATGGCAAAGCAAACATACCATACATCAGATATGACACAAAACATCTCTGCTATATAATGTACAAATGTGCAGAGCACTAATAATACCAGCTCAAACATATTCAGAAATGTGTTGGCTTCCTTACAAATGCACAAATAAATACACAAAGATCCAAATGTATAAAGATATCCACTGTTATCTTCTGGACGTTGAGAAAAACCAATCCAACGAGTGAGTCTAGGAGACCAGGGAGTATTAATTAGTCTGAATTAAATGAAGAACACAAAATCAGGGATTTCAAATACTTTCTCTAGAGATGTATGGGTGCTGGTTTTCGCTGTATCTTACTGTAGGATATGCGGTTATATATTTTGTATTTCGTAGACCAAAGAGATAGGAATACATGTGATATAAATAAAGGTTGTTGTTAAAAGCAAGTTCTAGTTGCTGAGGTGGATTCTGGGGTTGTTAGGGATGTGAGCTGACCTTACAATGTTCAGACATACAACCAGCATCCAAGTAGCTCTATAGAAATTTGAAATCCCTGCAGAAAGCTTGTCAAAACAGCTGCCATGTACAAAATAGTCTCAGTGGTTATTTGAAGTGGATAGAACAGGTCACACCTCTATATACAGAGCTACAAACCTTGTAACAGTGTTCCCAAACTGATGAACCAAATCAAAACTGGACCAACGTTTTCTCAAAAAGTACATATATTAAACGAAAATATATAAATCATGCAGGAAAAGCTTTAGAATATCAGTTTGGGAGTAGGTCATTAAAGGGAAAAATTCAAATTCCAAATAGGAAAACAAAATCAACCTTGATGCATTGGTGTCTCTTAGCAAAGTCACATATAGTACTGATTGGCAAAAATTACAATGTAATGGCAAAATATTCTGGGAGAGGCAAAATAACACCAATAGACTACAAACACAATTGAACAGGTTTGCATGAAATCACAATCTGCAACGACTGCAGTAATTCGGAAAAGCAATCCCAGGGCACCATTTCTCCATTTAAAACAAGCCTATAGTGGTGAAAATGCCTGTTTATGTTTAATTGGAAATTTTGAAGAAAAAAAACAAAAACATAAACAAACCAACAGCCAAATGAATTTCCAATAAAAATGCAAATGTTTTGGGACAGCGATTCGGTGATCGCCAAAGCATGTTGGCTCCTTCGGCTGTGGAAAACCTTAACGGTTCACTTTCGTTGAGGCTGTTGCTCTGAAAAGAGAATCTCAGTGTTTTTTTTCGATTACTTCCCCGGTCATCTGTCATACAATGGCCATGACCTAAAGGTCAAAAGAGCATACACACAGTAGACCTCTACAGGTAAAGTTCAAGAATTGAGAATATGTCCATAAAAGCAAAAGCTCAGTCTTTGTGTCATTCTCTGGGCATTCCAGCTGAGGCTTTATTGGGGAAAATGGCCGCCCTCCATAGTCACATCTCATTGGTGCATACAGCCTGTATGCATCTCCGTGAAAAAAGTAGTCTTTGTCATCGTGGATATTGCTGTGCAATGTCATCATCAGTTAGTAGCATCTCCAGGATTTTACAGTGATTCTGAGACGAATTGTCCTGGTATTTTGGTTGTAATGAGCGTGACGCCATCGACCAGAGGTCTAGAATGTCGCCCGACAAGATTTAATTTCTGAAAATGGGTGAGGTCAGAGGAGTCTGCCCTAGTGTGCGACATGTGGCAAGTCCACGGGGTTAGGCCTAATCAAGACTTGTTCGGACTTGTCGTCCTTTCATTTTCTTCTTCTTGCGTTTCTCACTGAGAGGGCTGAGGCGCTGTGCTCTCGGGCTTGCTGTCCTGGTTGCTAGGGGGCTTGGTGGCCCATGGGCTGTTGTTGCCGAGCGCCGGTGAGCCGTTGAAATCGTCCTCGTCGTCGAGGCCGTTGGTGGCGTCGTACTGCGTGTTCTCCAGCCTCGTGATCAGACGCTCGTCTTCGTCGCCGAACTCGCCGCCCATCAAGGTAGGCTCGCCCACCACCATCACGTCCTGTTGGAACACGACACAGCGGCGGAGAGGGAAGAGTTAAAGTCGGTACAGTGCAAAAAGAAACGGCCAAAAAAAAACAACGACATTAGCGCCGACGACGGCCCACTGCGGTAATTGTAAAATAATACGAGACGAGGTGAAGATGAGAGACAATTAGAACAGCCCGAGGCAACAAATAACGGAACCGTATATTTCAGTTTCAAGTTTATGGGTTAGGCTATCGTGATAATTATATTGGGTGATAAACAACACCCTAACCAGATGTTGTCCGTCCCTACAGAACTGGGCATTGCCAGGGGGAAGCTTCCAGAATAGCTGACTGTTCCATCAGTTTCCTAGCACTTAAACTGCTAACGGATCATTAAACTCACATAGGTAAAACTAACGCAAACATTCAAACCCATCAATGTTTATTTGTTGCTGCTGCTGCTGCTGCTGCTGGCCCATTTCTGGCGCGTTTGTTAGTTTGTTTATCTAGAGAGCGTATTCAGAAGCACCACTACGGGATATCTGTGGCTGTGTGTAGCCTATTCAGTGAACCCGAACCCTCTGTGCGACCACTCTCCGCAAATGAAACTCGCCCCTTCCGTAGCTAGCTCCCTGCCTCCCCGCCTTCCCAATCGATACTAATCATGTAAGACATATTTCAAAGTGATGACCCCCCGGAGCTGAGGTCGGGGGGGTGGTGGGGGGTGGGGGGAGGGGGACTGGTTTGATATTGGCCGTGTCAGGGGATGTTGCTGGTACAGATGTCTGTCAGCTTGGCTGTGGTAGCTCAGCCTGCCAGAGCTCATCCCCTGGAGACGTCTTGGACATGATGTCACTCTGCCAGTCTCAGGCTGGGTCCTGATCAGCACCCTTCAGATCAGACGCTCGTCTGAGGAGACCCAGGGTCCAAGCTGGCCCAGGGTCCAAGCTGGCCCAGGGTCCAAGCTGGCCCAGGGTCCAAGCTGGCCCAGGGTCCAAGCTGGCCCAGGGTCCAAGCTGGCCCAGGGTCCAAGCTGGCTGGTTGCTGTGGCTACTGTGTCTGGTGATTGTTCCTAGCTAACGTAGGCTAACGCTAACAGCACTCGGGTACGGACGGCACCTCGAGAATACGTGAGAGAATAGATGATTGATTGGTTTGGATTTGTGATGTGACTGATTGTGTGGTGTAGGCGGGGCCTGTGTGTGAATCTCTTGTTGTGGTTGTAGAACAGCTCTGCCCTCCACCATCTACTGCACCCTGGGAAGAAGGCTTTCAGTGAAATGGAGCGCTCGCTTCACTGCTCATGTGTGTCCACGCCACGTGGCTGAGGAGCTGGAGCTTTCCGCATCCTCCACACACACACACACACGCACACACACACGCCACACACACACACACAGCACGCACACACACACCTCACACACACACGCTCACACACACACGCGCACACACACCTCCACACACCACACACACTCACACACACACACCACACACACACAAGCAAACACACCACACACGCACACACACATGCACACACACCACACACACACACACACACACACACACACACACAAGCAAACACAGTTATAGCAGGGACACACACACATACACACACACAGACACACAGACAACAACATACATAGGTACACACATAAACACAAAGACAGGCACAGCACACACACACACACACACACACCAACAAACACAATTACACACAGAAACAACGGCACAGCCACACACACACACACACACTTACACACACTCAGATACACAAGTTTGAAGAGAGAAGATCCATGGGGGCAGTTTGTTTACTTAAGAGACAAGACAAGGCTCTCCTCACTCCTCACCCTCACCACCACCACCACTACATCATACTACGCCTTAATCACGCTAATTAATTTAGGTGAGCTTTTTGACTAAATGACAATATCCACACTGATTCGTCAATTTGCATAGCTAATTAAGTCATTAGCTAAAAAATGTGCTGATTGCCAACAAGCCTTGAATTCACCATCTGTTCCTCTGAGGATGGCTGTCAACCTACCTATGGCCAATTTGGGCCAGTGAAAGCCCTGTGGTTGACAACAGCTGGTGGCGAGGCTAGCTTTAGGGGGTGCTAATAGTGATCTAATTAATAGCGTTTTGTCTACTCATCTCATTAGCATTATGTTAAGAATTCCCTTGACTGAATAGACCAGAGAACTTTAATGACTGTTCAGACGAATCTCTTTTCATCTTAGGGAACAACTGTCTCTCTTTAAGTAGTGGGGACTGCAGCTTTTCAGCCAGTAACTTAAACAAGTGGAATTTCCAACCAATTAGGAGTTTAACGAAGAGATTGTAGAGGACACAAAGAAAGCGGGACCAAAAAGGACGAAATAAATCTGTGAAGCTGAGATATTTATCCGTTTGCTTTCCAGTCACACTTAAAAACACGATAACAGTTCCTGGCCCACAGCCAATCAAAGTCACCCCCGTAAACATATGGACCTATTAGAGCCATTCAGAACCCTCGCCACAGGGGTGATATGAACCAAAATCCTCACTGTAGTCCAGCCGCCACTAGAGGGCGCTGTTTAACATGTAACATCACCCCCTTCGCTCCCCCCCCTGCCGCTCCGCCCTCCTCCCCCCCTCCCCTTTGGAGGGTCCGCTCCTTATTGTCATTGGGCTCACGTAGGCTTGTGCTCAGCCTCGAACGAACAACTTCTCAGACAAAGCCAGCAGGCGTGCAACATATGTACCCAGCATGTTACCACAGAGCGGCTGCTCTTAAAGACGCATGTCATCGCTGTGTTTCTTACGAAAAAAAAGAGAGGGGGAGACAGTGTGTGTGTGTGTGGTAGTTGTGTGTGTTTGTGGGTGTGCTTGTCCGAGAGAGAGGAAGAGATGGAGAAAAGGGTTGTGTG
>CAEFZP010002347.1:0-12500 GCA_903064625.1 Mallotus villosus | reverse complement strand
CCTGTCAGTTCCGGAGCGTTCTGACTCTAATCCTGCCAAACTCCATTTTCCTTTTCAAAGTGAACAGTCTGCACGGTACACTTGGGAAGGCGCTGGCGAGGGAGACGGATTTGGTGGTTTGATTACAGTGGACCCTCTTAATTAAAGTTCAGCTCCCCTCCTAGTAACACAGGTTGGAGTCAGAGGGTTTGTACTGGTGTTGCTTTTTAAAGACGTCTCGTCACGACTCGGCGAACATTGCAGTCATTTGTAGCCCTCAAATGTGTCCAGAATTCTGCTCGTTTTTTTTCCTCCAGCTTAAGACCGCGCACGACCAATTTAAACCAACTATTATCAAGAACCCCCCACTCCCCCCACCCCCCCACCCCCTTACCATCCATCACAAATCTGACACGCCCGCTAGGTCGCAATTAAGATTCAGGAGACATTTCTGATGAATTTAAAACATGTAGAATACATTTTTCAAGCACTGTGAAATTACGGATAGACATTCAGTAACACAAATCATGCGATCAAAACATTTCATTACCTTCTGTTATTTGGACTGCTTCTGTCAAAGAAGCGGGCTTGGTTAGGTAGGCAGTGCAATTGTTACCTGGGGGAGCCACCATTCTCTGCCACTTTTGGAACAGGCATGTCTTCAGACAGTCCCTAGGACTGAGGTTGTAGGTCTTGTGCCTGGACATGAGCTCTTGCATGGGCTCCAGTATGACACACAGC
The DNA here is from genome assembly GCA_903064625.1 of Mallotus villosus. Taxonomy (NCBI): domain Eukaryota; kingdom Metazoa; phylum Chordata; class Actinopteri; order Osmeriformes; family Salangidae; genus Mallotus; species Mallotus villosus. The sequence continues at coordinate 11,780 of CAEFZP010002347.1, read as the reverse complement.
TGTGGACCACAGAGGTGCATAGAGGAGCGTGTAAGTTTATGATGCACACACACACACACACACACCTGTGTCTAGTGTTAGTTTGGGCTTGTTCCTACAGCGCGGTGCTGAGTGGTAGGCGATGGGAACAGCCGTCTAAACCCATGTGCTCTCTACTGATATTCTCTTCCTGACGTCCTGCAATATCCTCCGGCAGCCCGGGGAACAATCCCTGGATTTGAGCCTGAAAACAAGAGCTATTTACAGGCAGAATGGTAGGAAGCCTGCAGCCCGAATACATGGAAAGGCTTGAACAGCCCGATGGCTAAAAACAAGTAAAAGAAGGACCGGTTTTGACCCTTAGCCAGGAAGCCGTCACCCTTTAAGGAAGAACTGATAAATGGTGGGAAAGCGCCTTTCGAAAGACAATAAGGACGGCGTTTGTGCGGGGAAAGGGTGTATTTTACTTCAACACCCAGCAATGTTCAGATAACATAAAATCAGTTCAGCTGGCGGAAGACCGATGTTTACACTATATTCTTTTTGGGGTATAAAACCCACCCTTCACCTGGTAAAGCCTGCCAAGTTCTCCACCAGACCAGCATTTATTACTGAAACACAAACAGGCTGGCTTTTCTAATGAAGCTGGCTGAGAGTAATTCTGAGACTCCGAAATAATTTGGATAAATCACTGGAGAGGAAAAAAAAAGATTGGATTATAGATGACTGGATTATGTTTGGTTTTCGTCAGCGAGATTATAAAAAGTAAATGCATTCCTGAAAGGTTTCTAATTGTGGCAGTAAACTAGAACCTTGGAGGGCTGAAAATGAAAACAGCAACACAGAGACCCTTCAACCATTCCCTCCTCCCCCCTTCCCCCCTCCTCACCCCCACTATCACAAAATGTAAAGAATGGCCATTAAAATATCCCCAAAAGCTCTTTCTCTCTCTGCAGTCATAATAAACAGTGGATGTTCCTTGGCTACTGCGCAGCATTTCACAATTACGAGTCTCAACAGGGAGTGTTCATTAATGTTATGCTAATTTTTTCTCTATCCAATTAATTCGCTCCCTCTCTCGCTCTCCCTCTCTCGCTCTCCCTCTCTCTTTCGTTCTCTTCTTCTCCCATTTGGAAATCGTAGCTGTCACTCAGCCGTGGACAGGAAAAGAGCAAACAAAGCCCTCTGAAATAATGACTAATGTATTCCTTCTCAGACAGCTTATCCAGTACTTTCGCTAAGTATATGTACAAATACATCAGAGAATGTACCTAAAAAGTAAACAAGGACACACATAAGGTTACGTCTGAGGGAGTTATGCGTTGATTAAAGGGAATATAGACTCAAGTGGAGTGCTCACTTTAGCTTTAGTACGGACATGTGAACAAAACATACAGGAAGACAGACAGAGAGAGCGGGAGGGGGGAGGGAGGCAGAGAGACAGAGAGGGAGACAGAGGGAGGGAGTGAGGCAGACTGGCAGACAGACAGGCAGACGACAGACAGACAGACAGACAGGCAGACTGGCAGACAGACAGACAGACAGACAGGCAGGCAGACAGACAGACAGGCAGACTGGCAGACAGACAGACAGACAGACAGACAGCAGCAGGCAGGCAGGCAGCAGACAGACAGGCAGACTGGCAGACAGACAGACAGGCAGACTGGCAGACAGACAGACAGCAGACCGAGAGAGACAGACAGGCAGACAGACAGGCAGGCAGGCAGGCAGGCAGGCAGGCAGACAGACAGGCAGACCCAGAGAGACAGACAGACCCAGACAGACAGGCAGACAGACAGACAGGCAGACCCAGAGAGACAGACAGGCAGGAGAACAGACAGCCAGCGGGGCTCTTACCCTGAGGTAGTTGAGGGTGAAGTTGGTCAGGCCCATGCGGGTGATGTTTTTAGAAAGCTGCTCCAGCACCTGTGGGTCTTGTGCCTGTAGGTGAAGGCCAGTACAATAAGCACTCACTGAACAACTCCTTCCTAGATTGCTAATTACTGTGAAATAAATTAACCCAACAGCCGGAGCTATTACTGCCGGCAACTATCCTTCTATCAAAATTCCATGTCCGCTGCTTGAATCCACAAGCAAACTGTCTGTTATTGTCCTGATAGTTCACACACAGCCCCATGATTCATGAGGTAATGTGTCACCTTGTGAATAGAACAAATTGTTTTCTATTCTGCTAACGTTCTATTCTGCTAACGTTCTATTCTGCTAACGTTCTATTCTGCTAACGTTCTATTCTGCTAACGTTCTATTCTACTAACGTTCTATTCTACTAACGTTCTATTCTGCTAACGTTCTATTCTACTAACGTTCTATTCTGCTAACGTTCTATTCTACTAACGTTCTATTCTACTAACGTTCTATTCTACTAACGTTCTATTCTACTAACGTTCTATCTGGCTTCTCAGCTCCTCTTTTCTTTTCCTATAGTAAAAAAAGTGATAAAAAGCTGCACATATTGACAAAGCAAGAGATGGCCCAGTCTCAAGGCTCACTCATATTCACCACCTTATGAAATATGCATCGCTCCATCTCAGCTTGCATCGTGGTGAAAAGAGAGTCAAGAAGAAAAATATCAAGCCTTCCTCTATACTGTACACAACAAGAGGAGTGAAGGAGAGGAGATTTCTTGTTTAAGATTTCTTTCTAAAGCTGTTTCAAACATGGGAAAAGTCAATCTACAGGCTGATCTGGCGTCTATTCAAAAATAATAATATCTGGAGATCTTTTAAATGGATGTTGATGTTGGTCTATGTGTATTTTGATTTAGAAAGTGGGTATACACACCAGGATTTGACCATAAAACCATTCCTCGAAAACCCATGGTTACCGACAACTGCATTGAGCACCATTCCAGAGCTGAATGCTTAAAACTGCATGTGTGCCTGTGTGTGTGTGTGTTAATGACAGACCTCTTCAGTGTCTGTGTGTGCCTTTGTGCATTTCAGTATATGTCTGTGTATATTTACAGTACTGTGAAAACATCTTAGGCATCCAAGATTTTTTACACAAATATCATCAGAAATATTACGTTTTTTGTCTCCTATATCTGAGCTGCAATAGAAAAGTCCAATGTACAATTTGTGTTTAGTCTTAAAGCATTTAAGCTTAACTTTTTTAGTTTTTTATAATAAAAAATAAATAAAAAACAACTTTTGACTATATATGCGTATACAGTCTGTGTGTGTACATGTTTGTGTGTACGTGTGTGTGTTTATATGTGTACGTACATGTGTATTCACAATATATGTTTATATCCTACACAGATCATATATATATGTATATATACACACACATACTGTATATACACACATGCACATATACTGTATATGTGAGCAGGGGCTGCCGAAGTCTTCATTTCTGAGTCACAGTCCTGTCTCTGTGCTGCATTAGTGGAGGCTTTGATCACAACAGCTAACTCATCATTCACACGGAGAAACACACATCCTTACTCAGCCCACCACACTCCACACCCCACCCCACCACACCCCACCACACCCCACCCCACTCTCCACACCCCACTCTCCTGGAAGACGTGTGAAGACCCATGGGGGCCAATTTAATGGTGTGTGAATTTTATATGAAGATTTGAACCAAAAAGAAGGCTGGCTGTACAAAAAAAAATGCTTCTAAAATATACCTTGACGCCCAGAGGGCCGAGGAGAACGTTTCAGAGGAGAACATTTCAGAGGAGAACATTGGCTGTCAGGTGTGGAAAGTGCTGTGAGGTGTTGTTTAGGTTAGAGGTTGAATGCATATGCAGAGTAAACATATTATTAAACACGTGATACGAGGACATACCAGATTATGAATGGGTATGTGATTAGTATAAGAGGGGTGATGCATGTACCTATATGTTGCTCCTTAAAGTGCCCTTTCTGTATCATGTTTATAACACTTACGGGAATTAAAGTGATTATTCAGTTGAACTTGTTTTTGTTGTATATTTATAATTTTTTAATTTCCCGGCAAGGGGCTGTCTTTTATCCAAAGCCGCCTTTGATGTCTTGCAAATAAATTGGTTTTATAAAATCCCGTCCAAATTGGAACACTTTTCAAACTGCTTTGTTGGCATTTAAACTCCCGTGCTCATGAATAGCTAGCGACTTAGCGTGGTCTCGACAGAATACTAGCTGGTGTCTTGGGAGTGTAGAAGACACCTGAACACACCTGGAGGGGTGTGGTCAAAGGGACACCTGAGAGGACAGGAGTGGTCCAAGACATGTTGAAGATGTCCGTGTGTGTATGTGTTTGTGAGTGTGTGTGTGTGTGTGTGTGTGTGGTGTGTGAGTGTGTATGTGTGTGTGTGTATGTGTGTGTGTGTGTGTATGTGTGTGTGTGTGTGTGTGGTGTGTGTGTGTGGTGTGTGTGTGTGTGTGTGAGTGTGTGTTGTGAGTGTGTGTGTGTATGTGAGTGTGTGTGGTGTGTGTGTGTGTGTGTGTATGTGTAGTGGTTGTGTGTTGTTTTTGTGTGTTTGTGTGTGAATGTTTGTGTGTGTGTGTGTGTTTTTATTGTTTTTTGTTTTTTTGTGGTGTGTATTTTCTTGTTTGTTATGTGTTTTTTGTGTGCTTTTGTTGTGTGTTTTGTTTTGTTTTGTTGTTTTTGTGTTATGTTTATCGTGTCTCTGTGTGTGTTTTGTGTGTTGTGTTTTATGTGTGTCTGTTGATTGTATTTTTCGTATTTCTTTTGTTTTGTGTCCTGTGTTTTTTTGTGTTTTTGTGTGTTTTCCTGTCTTTTCTTTTTTTTCTGTATTTTCTTTTATGTGTCTTTTTTTCGTGTTTGTATTTACTCTGGTCTTTTGTGTGTGTGTTTTCTGGTGTCTGTAGGTGTTTTACTGTTGTTTTTGTGTTTCTATGTGTGTTTGTTTTTTGTGTTTGTTTTGTTTGTGTGTTGTCTTGTTTTTTGTCTGTGTTTTGTTTGTCGTGTGTGTTTTTTTGTGTTTGTGTGTTGTGTTGTGTTGTATGTTTTTTGTTGTTGTTCTGTTTTTGTTTTTCTGTCTTGTGTGTCTTTTTTGTGTTGTTGTTTTTCCTGTCCGTGCATGCCGTATTCTCCGGGATGAGCTCTCTGTACTGTCTGATGGTGAAGGCCAGGTCTTGATCCTCATCAGGTCATCGAAGGCAAACTCGAGGATGAGACGTCCCTCTGTACACACCTGTCCACACACAGAAACACAGGTCACACACACACAGCCACACAGGTCACACACACACTAACCACACAGGTCACACACACACAACCCACACAGGTCACACACACACAACCACATAGGTAACACACACACACAGCGATACGATTCACTTGATCACAGTGATGCGTTCATTTAGAAGTCGCTTTCATCCAACGTGACGTACGGAGAAGGAATTAAACCTGTGACCCCCCTCCTTGATCTGCAGTCAAATGCTCTAACCACTGAGCTGGTTCTCATCTCAGTCACACCTCTTCTCTCCCTGAGATGCAGTCGTCTGTTTAATCAGCTCCAAACAAAAGGATTTTGTTTCATAAACAACAACTGGATGTTCATGTGTAGTAGACCAGCTCCTGGTAGAGGAGCAGACTGTGGGTCCTGGTAGAGGAGCTGACTGTGGCTCCTTGTATAGGAGCTGCTAATGCACACTATTTTTGGAGCTCTGCTCAGTTAGAGTGCCTGCTTTTTCAGACCACAACGACTTTTAAAAAGATATAGAGAAAGGTGTGTTTACATGAGAGACAAAGGATCTTTGGGTCAGAGTGAGCTTCCAATTAAGAGAGGGAGAGGGAGAGGGAGAGAGAGAAATGGAGAGAGAGGGAGAAAGGGAGAGAGGAAAAAAACACATATTTTGCCTTTAGCAGAATTCAGCGCTTTGCCGGGGCCCTTGCGTTTCCCTATGTTTCGTTGCTGTGGCAACCGGGGGAGAGAGGAGTGAGCCAGAGCGGGAGCGAGGGGAGGAGGATCAGCTGATTAGTTGGCATGGCAACCGAAAAGATGTAATCCCAGCAGACACACTCTAATCAATGCCCCTAGCACAGATGGTCTCTGGAGGATCAACAAGAAAGAGGCTGGCGGGCAAACAGGCCCCCCGAGTCACGTGGGTCCGCTGCTAGCTAGCTCCGCCACGCCGGAAAAAGAAAAGTATATGAAAAAAAAAGATTTTTTTTTCTCTCCGCATGCAGCTCCTAAACCATTGAATATGTGATTTAACCCCTTCCAGTGCTGTGTTAGTCTGCTTCCTCATCCTGAGAGGAGGACCTGGTATCTCCTCACACAACCAGTCAGAGTTTAGCCTTCCTGTTAACTGCAGTCTGCAGTTCATATTTAGAGATATCTCGAAAATATACTAGTTTTCCTAGATCCGAGCTCTCTATCGGAAATACGTTTGGCTGCATTTGCTCTGATACTGTTGATGGACATTCTGTCTGAAATGTGGATGTATTTAGTAGATTAGTGTGGATTAGTGCAGCGTTAAGCAATGTTTTGAAAATAATCCAGCATTCAGTGTTTAATGGACAATGGAAAGGCCTTAATTCTACTTTGATTATAACTCCAACTGTTTATCTGACAGATGACCTCTGGTCCTGAGACAAGAGCAAGTACAACAGACGATACATCCTTTTACATTTTACATTTAGTCATTTAGCAGACGCTCTTATCCAAAGCGACTTACAGTAAGTACTGGGACATTCTCCCCAAGGCAAGTAGGGTGACGTGCCTTGCCCAACGACACAACGTCATTCTGCACGGTCGGGGAATCAAACCTTCTGATTACTAGCCCGACTCCCTCACCGTTCAGCCACCTGACCCCACCTCATCCAGTGATGTAAACACCACTACAACTTCCCATCACAGAAGTGACTCCACACTAACCCTGCCCTCAGTTGATCAATCAGATTACTCCATGACCTAAACTGCCTTGTCATCAACCACTGTATCTCCCCACAGTGCAGATCCTTCAAACAGAACCCTTGTTGTGATCCTTCTGAGGATTCAACCGACGCCCGAACGGCACGGCCCCGCTGATCTGACGAGTCCCCACTGAGAAGCCACTCTTGTGATTTTAGAGCGGGGTCGTAAATCTCTTTCCACACCCGACCAGACAGGATCACCGTGGTCAGTGCAGAGAAGCAGCGAATCCCTTACAACGTAACCATCGCAGCTCCCGCCACGGTACATCCCCACAACTGTACACGTCCGACGACGACCAGCGCCCGTCTGTGGTTGTTGGCGACTGGTGCTGCGCCCCAAAACGCTGGAGATCTCAAAGTGCATGGAGGTCCCCCTTGTAAGCGTGACTCTTGTCCTGATGGTGGTAAACACTGGAAGCTTCTGGAGGGTGACTGGATGAGGCTGTCTGGCTCCTCTCTTAGCCCAGGGAGGCCCTCCCTCCTGGGGCTGGCTAACGAGGCCCTGGCCCCGACACACACACTCACACAACCCAGGTGTAGTAAAGCCTGCTGGGTAGTGAATAGAGGTGATGGGATACCAAAAGGGCTCGGCGGGGGGTCTCGTTGGCCAGATCAACACCCCGCCACCTCACCCCAACCTGCCACCCCCTCCCCCTCACACACACACACACACCTCCCCCCACACACACCTCTACCGTCCTCACACACCCAGATCATTCCCAGCGGATCACAAAGGGCTTCTCCCTCTGGGCCAAGGAGAGAAAGAGAGAGAGAAAGAGAAAGAGAGAGAGAGAGAGAGAGAGAGAGAGAGATAGAGAGAGCGGGGAATGATTTCTCCAGGGATGAGGGATGGGGGGAGGGAGGGAGGAGGAGGGAGGGAAGGAGGAGGAAGGAGGAGGGAGGAGGAGGGGTACGAGGCAGACCTGATTGAGATTCACTACTCCAGAGCTCAGGGGCTGTGAGCTGAGAGAGACCATCTCTCCGTTATTGGAATTTTTTATGATATATTTTTTCTTCTTCCCTTACACCTAAATGGGGTTTGTTAAGTAAATGTCATCTCAGTTGTTTAGTGTACTAAATGTATACAGTATATACATAATTTTGCTCAATCTTTCTAGAACCAGTTACAATATTATTTTTACAGTTTTGTTCATATCACAATTTCTTCACGCCTCTCTGGTTTTTACTGTTACACTCTGCTTCCTGTTACACTCTGCTTCCTGTTACACTCTGCTTCCTGTTACACTGTGCTTCCTGTTACACTCTGCTTCCTGTTACACACTGCTTCCTGTTACACTGTGCTTCCTGTTACACTCTGCTTCCTGTTACACACTGCTTCCTGTTACACACTGCTTCCTGTTACACTCTGCTTCCTGTTACACTCTGCTTCCTGTTACACACTGCTTCCTGTTACACACTGCTTCCTGTTACACTCTGCTTCCTGTTACACTCTGCTTCCTGTTACACTCTGCTTCCTGTTACACTTTGCTTCCTGTAATAGTCTGCTTCCTGTTACATACTGCTTCCTGTTACACTCTGCTTCCTGTTACACACTGCTTCCTGTTACACTCTGCTTCCTGTTACACACTGCTTCCTGTTACACACTGCTTCCTGTTACACTCTGCTTCCTGTTACACTCTGCTTCCTGTTTCACTCTGCTTCCTGTTACATGCTGCTTCCTGTTTCAGTGCAGAGGCTCGGGGCATTGTCGGTAATGTAGTTTTACAGGCGTGAAATGTATGACTGTTAAAATCATGCATAAAGTCTGCCTCACTGCTGTGTTCAAACTCCTGGTACATGGCATCTCTTTAGCCTCTCTTGCTAGCGCCTTGATTGAAATTCATCAGACAGTCAGCAGAGGCACTCACAGCCTGTTAGTTATCAGAATGAAGCCATGCTGCAGAGCGTCCCCCTCTGGTGCACGGCCGTGTTCAGCTCGTATGGACCTTCGGGTGTGAGTGCTAGAGCAGGTGCACAACCCCAGTTGAATCTCTGAAACTCACTCCGTCCGCCCACGCCATCCAAGAGCTTTCCCCTGGCGCAGCTGGTTCGTAGACGAGGTCGTCAAGACGACCAGGACTCGAGTGTGTACCCGGGCCAGGGGGGAGGTGTACCCGGGCCAGGGGGAGGTGTACCTGGGCCAGGGGGGAGGTGTACCTGGGCCAGGGGGGAGGTGTACCCGGGCCAGGGGGGAGGTGTACCCGGGCCAGGGGGGGGGGAGGTGTACCCGGGCCAGGGGGGGGAGGTGTACCCGGGCCAGGGGGGAGGTGTACCCGGGCCAGGGGGGGGTGTACCCGGGCCAGGGGGGGGGGAGGTGTACCCGGGCCAGGGGGGAGGTGTACCAGGGCCAGGGGGGGGGGTGTACCTGGGCCAGGGGGGGAGGTGTACCCGGGTCAGGGGGGAGGTGTACCCGGGCCAGGGGGGAGGTGTACCCGGGCCAGGGGGGGGAGGTGTACCCGGGTCAGGGGGGAGGTGTACCCGGGCCAGGGGGGAGGTGTACCAGGGCCAGGGGGGGGGAGGTGTACCCGGCCAGGGGGGAGGTGTACCCGGGCCAGGGGGGAGGTGTACCAGGGCCAGGGGGGGGAGGTGTACCCGGGCCAGGGGGGAGGTGTACCCGGGCCAGGGGGGGAGGTGTAGCGATTTCTTTATATTTATGTATATATTTTTTTATATTGATATATATGAAAATCTTGTATATGCGGAGCCACCACTCCATTATCTGTTGGTCGACTTGTGTAGAAATGAAAATAGTCTGTTCATTTGAGCAAAAACGGCATCTGCATAGTCCTGCTACGACGCGATGCCCCGAGAACGACCTCGTCCACGTCCGCTCAGTCTCCTGCCTACAGTTCTCAAGTGATGCAGACAAAACCACACGCAACACACAGTCACTTCACAGCACATGCCTTTCATCTGCAGGCCTTTCATCAACCTTTACTGGGCCAGGTACTGTACACCATATCAGCCTTGTGATTGCAGACGAGCCCGTTTCTCAACCCTAATTGAATTACACACACATCCAAAGAAAGATTATTTTTTGCTCTCGAAGAATTGATTTGATCTTTGACCAGTTAAATGCCTCACTTGGACGATTATCATCTGGTGTGATGAATTATTCACACTGACAGGTCCTGGGTCAGCTCTTACCTTTGTAAACATTGGTTTCCCGTGCTGCGTGACCATGGTGCACTGATCGCAGTCCACCGTGATGCAGGAGTTGTGGAAGGACTCCTTGGCGTGTTTCAGGATGTAGTAGAGGTCCGTGACTCCGCCTTCGAACACCGTGGAGAAGTAACGAGGACAGGGTCCGTCCGATGGCTGTAGAGAGGTAGATGGATAGTGAGATGAGAGGGAGAGATAGTGATCAGAGAGAGAGAGAGAGCTAGAGAGAGAGAGCGCGACTACGAGCTCTCTAGCTCACGCGCTCGCTCCTCTCTATCGCTTCTCGTCTCTCTCGCTCTTCGTCGCTCTCTCCGCGCTCTCGTCTCGTGTCTCTCTTCTCTCCTTTCTCTTTTCTCTCTCTCGCTCTCCTCTCGTCTCTCGTCTCGTTTCTCTCTTTCTGCTCTCTTCTCTCCTTCTCTCTCTCCTGCTCTCTCTCTCTCTTCTCGCTGCTCTCTCTCTCTCTCTCTCTCTCTCTTCTCTCTCTCTCTCTTACTTCTCTCTCTCTCTCTTTCTCTCTCTTTCTCTCTTTCTCTCTCTCGCTCTCTCTTCTCCTCTCTTTCCTCTTTCTCTCTCTGCTCTCTCTCTTCTCTCTCTTCCTCTCTCTCCTCCCCTAGTCGTCACGGGTTGAATACCTGTAACCTCCAGTATGATTTTCTGACTAAGAGAGTCGTTTGAGGACTGCATCCCATTAGATACAGCCCCAGTGCAAGCGTACGGCTACTGCTGTGTTGACGCCAGTTGTTAACGTTTTTTTCTGTCGGTAGATCCTTCCGTGTAAACCTTACAACCCTACGGTTTCTGCTTTCACGCTAACAGACTGTTAGCAGCATCAAAAAAACTAAACAACATGCCAGTCAGTACAACCATTTTACCATCAATTTATCAAATGACTGATTTGTTGTTTCAAGTTTCATCATCACCGTCAACAACATGACATGATTAACATTATCAGTTGATGTTTGCATAGAGAGTAGAGATCGCATAGACAAACAGAGGTACAGGAAGGGTTCAGTTTTTCATCAATCCAGACGAGAGCAGAGAAGGAATGTGGAAAGTATGTCAAGAGCCTTCTGCTCTCAGCTAACTTGTGTCTTCCCTCTGTTAAAAGAATATAATGGTGATTTAAAAGATCAGGCGTTTGGATACACGTGATATTATGCTAAATCTGAACAAGTGGCTTTTATCAGTCAGGCTACAAGACTATCTGAATATAACATTTGTTAAAGATGACAGGCTATCCAAAGCACTGCAGGTACAGTGTTCTGGAGAGTGAACTGTTGTTGAAATCTCCGTCAGCCTACCAGGGACCACGCTGTGAACTCTTCATCCTACACTCCTCGTGCGTAACAAGTCTCTGTTATTCTGTCAAATATTCATCATTATAGCATTGGCTGTAAAACGTAGCGTACATTACACAGAGGCACGACCTCTGATTCCAAGCAGAAATAATCATCTCAGAGTCAACACTCTGCTGGGTGGGATTATATTCCACGCTCGGCAAAGGAAATAAAACTAATTCGAAATGTCCCCCCCAGACAGTGGAAAGACCCTCCCTAGGTTATGACTGAGCAGTGGGTTCTCCAGAGACAGGGAGGAGAGGAGGGGGGAGGGAGAGAGAGAGAGAGGAGAGAGAGAGAGAGAGAGAGGGGGAAGTACCCGTGACTGGTATGTTTTTTCAAATTCGATAAAGTCGGGCATGACTAAGTAAACATATAAAATGTTGGCTGTGTGAGCTATGGCTTGAG
>CAEFZP010002346.1:2500-28685 GCA_903064625.1 Mallotus villosus | reverse complement strand
TCTGGGTTAGAACACCACATTGTTTGGGGTCCAAGGGGACAGTCCGACCCAAATGGTTGCCAGGGTAAGAGTGCCAAGAGACCCATCCGTGGTAAACAGGACAACAAAATGAGGTCAACATTTCACTTCCTGGTTCAGAGGTCAGACCGGTGATATCCCGGTGTATTGTGTGCTGTCTTTGTGTGGTGCCAGGTATGCTGTTTATGTACAGTAGTATTTTATGATGGATTGAATGTGTTTTAATACCTGTCTTGACTCGACTTGACTTTGGTGATGATGTTGTTATCCCGAGACAGGTGGTCGCTGACCCTGTGACCATGCTTAGGTCACTGCCTAAGATCTCAAGATCAGGGTTAACACTGAGCTCTGACCTGCTGCCTGGCTGGCGGTCAGACGGTGTACAGAGAGACCTGGCTGCCTGGCTGGGGGGTTAGACAGGTGTACAGAAGGAGCTTGTTGACATGTTGAAGTGTTTAAATCTGAGTGACTCATTACAGACTGAGAGTGAAAGAGAGAGAGAGAGAGAGAAAGGGAGAGAGAGTAGGCCAGCCACCACCACCACCACATTTCTGTCATCTCTCTCTCTTTCTCTCTCTCCTCTCTTTCTCCCTCCCCCTCTCTCCCTACCACCCTCCCTCTCTCTGGTCAGAGAGTTAAGGTCTAAACCCCTCCTCCCCCCTTGCCTCTCTCTGGCATCACGTTTTTATTTATTTGACCTTATTTATCCAGGTAAATCAATTCTTATTACAATGATGACCTATCAAGTATAAAGGAGTATACAAAGTAAGAGATATTTAGATATTTTCTAACGCTCGTCAATAAAAGAGTCTTGAAACTCCATCCAGCACCAGAGTCTCTGTTTAAACTGCCGACTCACCACGTCCACGCTTCAGATAAAAACACACACACACAACACACAGACACACACACACAGACAGACACACACAGACAGACACACACACACACACACACACACACACACAGACACACACACACACACAGACACACACACACAACACAGACACACACACACAGACACACACACAGACACACACACACACACAGACACACACAGACACACACACACAGACACACACACAGACACACACACACACACAGACACACACACCACACAGACACACACACACAGACACACACACACAGACACACACACAGGACACACACACACACAGACACACACACACACAGACACACACACACACAGACACACACACAGACACACACACACACAGACACACACACACACAGACACACACACACACACACAGACACCACACACACAGACACACAGACACAGACACACACACACAGACAGACACACACACATACACACACACACAACAGACACACACACAGACACACACACTACACACACACACACAGACACACAGACACACACACACAGACACACACACACACAGACACACACACAGACACACACACAGACACACACACAGACACACACAGACACACACACAGACACACCACACAGACACACACACAGACACACACACACACAGACACACACACACACACACAGACACACACACAGACACACACACAGACACACACACAGACACACACACAGACACACACACACAGACACACACACACACACATACACACACACAGACACACACAGACACACACACAGACACACACACACAGACACAGGACACACACACAGACACACACACAGACACACACACAGACACACACACAGACAACAGACACAGACACACACACACACACACACACAGACACCACCACACAGACACACAACACACACACAGACACACACACAGACACACACACAGACACACACAGACAGACACAGACACACACAGACACACACACACACACAGACACACACACACAGACACCACACACACCAACACACAGACACACACTCAGACACACACACACACACAGACACACACACAGGACACACACACAGACAGACACACACACACACAGACAGACACACACAGACACACACACACACACAGACACACACACACACACACACAGACACACACACACACACAGACACACACACAGACACACACAGACACACACACACTCCTCAGTAGTTGTATGCTGGTAAGTGAGTGGGACAGCCTGTCTCAGTCCGTCTTTGTTCAGAGTCAAACTTGTTTTAGTTCCTCCACATGAATGAGCTCAAACAGGCCTGCTAGCCTGCTACATTCAGACAGCAGTGGACTACACACACACATACACACACACACACACTCTCAGACAGCAGTGGACTACACACACACACACACACTCTCAAACAGGCCTGCTAGGCTGCTACAGGACATTCAGACAGCAGTGGACTACACACACACACATACACACACTCTCAGATAGCCTTTGGACTACACACACATACACACTCTATCTCTCTAATATACACACACGCTCTAACACAAACACACTCTCTAACACAAACACACACACATACATCGGTGCAAGCACACTCCTCAATCTATCTTCCTGTCACACAAACACTGTCGCCTTGTGTTTGAATAATCCTCATTTCTGTATCCTGCAAAATGTAAGGAGTGAAAGTAAAAAGTTCTGTAGTAAGGTAAAGTACTGATACCCAAAAAGACTTCTCTGATAAAACGCACACATCACAGTCCCTCCAGAGCTCCGTCATGTCGTCTAACAAGAGAGATGTGTCCACACACACACACACACACAGGGTCTCTCCCAGGTGTGCGTTTGTGTGTTTGTGTGTATGTATGTGAGTGTGTGTGTGTGGTACCTCTGCTGGGCTGCAGGCCAGGCTTGCTTTTGTCGCCTTGACTACGCCGGTTGCCGGGGGTGCTGACCGAGCCGCTGCGAGGTGTGATGTCACTGCCAGCAGCAAACACCCTGGAGGTAGGAAGTCTGGAGAGAGAGAGGGGGGGGGGAGTGGGGGGGAGAGCAAGACAGAAGAGGGAGAATGTTGGGAAATGTAGAGAACAGATCAACTGATGTTTGGTCGCACCGGTCCGCTGTGGAGCTGACGGGCCAGGTCAGCTGACCTATCGGAGCAAAAACATGCACGTAGCAGGCCCACAGCTGAGAAGGAGATTCTGCTGCGCTACTTCACAACAATTATTCCTCCCCTGTTGGATGATGAGAGAGTGAGAGATCAGGGAGGGTGTTGGATGATGAGAGAGTGAGAGATCAGGGAGGGTGTTGGATGATGAGAGAGTGAGAGATCAGGAGAGGGATCAAACTAGATCGTTATTTCTCTGCTTCTCCGTAAAGGTTCATTCTAAGCTTTGATTCTGATTAATCTGTGAAAGAAAAGTTTCATTAGTGAGGGGAACTCTAAAGGGTTTAGCTTAGTGGTTGAGCTAGCGACTCTCCCCTGCCCTCTGTAGGGCCTTTACGCTAAATGAACTCATATTGTTAGTTTTACTCTTTGGCAATAAGGGATATCAACCTGTAGTTGCACATGCTGGCCAGAGGGTGGTGGTATTGTGCTGCGTAAGACGTGAGGCGCGCAGGAGAAGAAGCAACGCAATCTGGGATGGGCTTGATGCAAAACAACATCCTGGGTTTCCCTTCAACAACGAACAAACAAAAATCTAATGCTGTATACAAAACCAAAACAAACAAGATGTAAATGATAGAGTCCAAAGTCCTATGTTCATGTTTCGATAAAGAACATTTGACCATTTGACCAACCTTGGTGGTAATACTAGTTAAGCTATTGTTTACTTATCATACTCTTAAAAACAACAACAACAAAAAAACATTAAAGGAAGCCACTTAAATTCACACAAAGCCAGTTAATTATTAATGTTCAGAGAACACACAGACATGTGCGCGCACACACAGATACACAGACATACATGTGCGCACACACACACACACAGAGGTTATATAAAGGTCTCTCCCAGCCCATTGAACATGCATGCTAAATGAGGCGTGATGCCAGACATAGAGGGCCCCCCCTCTAACCCCACACTCATGCCAGGGGCCATGCCAGTGTGGGGGCCAGGGGCCATGCCAGTGTGGGGGCCAGGGGCCATGCCAGTGTGGGGGCCAGGGGCCATGCCAGTGTGGGGGCCAGGGGCCATGCCAGTGTGGGGGCCAGGGGCCCAGGGTGGAGGGGGGGGCCAGGGGCCCAGGGTGGAGGGGGGGGGCCAGGTGGAGAGGGGGTTGGCCTCAGTCACTGGTGGTACACCAGGTACCTTACCCAAGAGAAAGAGGAAGAGGGGGAGGAGGGGGGAGGAGGTGAGGAAGAGGGGGAGGACGTGAGGAAGAGGAACACGTTGGAAGAAGGAAATGCATGACCACAAAGAAGAGGAAGAAAGAGAGAGAGCTGACCTAGAGTGTTTCAGGGAAAACTTCCTCTGAGAGCTGTTCCTGGAGGAGACGGAGACATGGAGAGATGTGGAAGAGAGAAAGGACAGTTCACATCTACAGAAGAAAGGAACTGAGACCAGTGAGATGGAGTGTGAGATGGAGAGTGAAAACATCTTATCGGGATAACCCATCCATACTACACCTCCCAGCATGCATCACTCAGCTTACCTGGACTGCATGTCTGCTTGTGCTGCTGTCTTGTGGCCGTGTGCTGTAGGGGTGGGGGGGCCCATGCGGGTGGTCAAGTTGGGCAGGGGCGCTGGTTTTCTGGCTCAGGGGGGTGTGGCAAGCCTGGGGCTGGGCCTGGGGCTGGGTGTGGGGTTGGGCCTGGGCCTGGGGCTGGAGTTGGGTGTGGGGTTGGGCCTGGGGCTGGAGTTGGGCCTGGGGCTGGAGTTGGGCCTGCTGCTGTTTGTAGCGAGACAGGCTAAAGAAAAGCCCCAAAATGGCCTTCAGATTCCCATTCCTGATCTCTGTTGAGGAGTGAGAGGTACAGAGAGAAGGGGGAGAGAGATAGAGAGAGAGAGAGAGAGGAGAGAGAGAGATAGGGGAGGAAGGGAACCAAGAAGAGGAGAGAATATTAAGACGAGAAACTACGTTGATTAAATAATCCAGTCAGTGATAGAGAGGTAGAGAGAGAGGTAGAGAGAGAGGTAGAGAGAGAGGTAGAGAGAGAGGTAGGGGGGAGAGAGAGAGAGAGGTGTACCTTCTGCTGATAAGCCCTGTATGTTGACTCCTTTCGCTGCAAGGAAACTGAGGCAGGCGTCGATGTTCTCAATCTGGTGGGAAAGAGAGCGACATTAATAATCACCCAGGACACCTGTGTGATGACATCACATCTGGGAGGGGCCCTGTGTGATGACATCACATCTGGGAGGGGCCCTGTGTGATGACATCACATCTGGGAGGGGCCCTGCATGCAGACAAGCTACAAAGGTCACTAACCCAGGAAAGAATATCAACTTACATACATGTACAGTATATAGGAATACATTCACAAGTATCAAACTGCTGTTTGGTCAGGTAAAAAATATTCATTTGGCATGTAAGGTGTACAACTATTCTTCCTGGTATTAAACTTTAAAACGTGCTTGTAATGGTTGTATCATTAAATCACATAAAATCTATCTGTAAAGCCCTTTTTAAAAGCAATGACACAGAGTGCTTCACATCCACCCATACACCTGCCCCTAACCCAACCTGGAGCCCTCAGGGTTTACCTTCAATACGCCCTGACACAGCACAGCCAGTCAGACAGCAGCTTACTAACAACTACCTGGAGCCACAAGCTTTCTAGGCTAACTCTGTTGCTAGGACACAAGTACCACGGTAACCAGATTGACCTGGCCAAAACTGACAGTGACTCAGGGGACGTGCTGATTGGCTGATATGCTAGGTTGAAATATCATGTGGTGTTTAGAGAAGATACCTCATTGGCTGCCCATGTGATTACCAGAACAATCAAATAAGAATGAGTCACTGAATGACGGTGATCAAGTTTTCCAACTGACGTTTTCAGATAAGCAAACAACTGCAACAACAGATAACCACAAAAGCAGCCGTCCTTCTCAACACAACAGACTCATGTAATACCAGCTCTAATCAGAAGCTGATGTATCCATGGAGTCCCAGCCAGGAAGCCCTTCCTGTCCCTGCCAGCCTGTGATTGGACGGTTGGGTCCAGTGGGCTGTAACAGCAGTGGGGTCCCTCTGTCCCCTTGACCCAGAACAGCTGCTGCTGCCTGGCACATGCTGCCACTGAGGTCACCAGAGGTCACCAGACTGAGCACAGACAACGCTGCGCACACACCCTTTAAGAGCCCCTTCCTGTACCCACCTACCCTTTAAGAGCCCCTTCCTGTACCCACCTACCCTTTAAGAGCCCCTTCCAGTACCCACCTACCCTTTAAGAGCCCCTTCCTGTACCCACCTACCCTTTAAGAGCCCCTTCCTGTACCCACCTACCATTTAAGAGCCCCTTCCTGTACCCACCTACCCTTTAAGAGCCCCTTCCAGTACCCACCTACCCTTTAAGAGCCCCTTCCTGTACCCACCTACCCTTTAAGAGCCCCTTCCAGTACCCACCTACCCTTAAGAGCCCCTTCCTGTACCCACCTACCCTTTAAGAGCCCCTTCCTGTACCCACCTACCCTTTAAGAGCCCCTTCCAGTACCCACCTACCCTTTAAGAGCCCCTTCCTGTACCCACCTACCCTTTAAGAGCCCCTTCCAGTACCCACCTACCCTTTAAGAGCCCCTTCCAGTACCCACCTACCCTTTAAGAGCCCCTTCCAGTACCCACCTACCCTTTAAGAGCCCCTTCCAGTACCCACCTACCCTTTAAGAGCCCCTTCCTGTACCCACCTACCCTTTAAGAGCCCCTTCCTGTACCCACCTACCCTTTAAGAGCCCCTTCCAGTACCCCACCTACCCTTTAAGAGCCCCTTCCAGTACCCACCTACCCTTTAAGAGCCCCTTCCAGTACCCACCTACCCTTTAAGAGCCCCTTCCTGTACCCACCTACCCTTTAAGAGCCCCTTCCTGTACCCACCATCCTTTCCAGTTGAAAAACCTCCAGCCTCTCTTAAGCCCCCCTAGACCTACCCCTCACATCTTACCCACCCCTAGGCCTACCTCTCACATCTTACCTACCCCTCACATAAATATAACCCCCAGCTTGTATGAAACCTTTGGAGGTGACTGGAGGAGAGACACACATACCAGCTCTGAGTCTGCCCCTGAGCTCTCTGCCCCTGAGCTCTCTGCCCCTGAGCTCTCTGCCCCTGAGCTCTCTGCCCCTGAGCTCTCTGCCCCTGAGCTCTCTGCCCCTGAGCTCTCTGCCCCTGAGCTGTGCTCCCTCACTGGGCCCGGAGGGGTAAAAATAGCACGGCCCCACTGCCCCACGGCCCCAACGCCCCACGGCCCCACCGCCCCGGACTAAACACCACCTGCTGGAGCCACTAGCCCTGAGGAGAAACCTGAGCACAACTACAACATGGACTACCTAGCTACCTAGCAACACTTTACATGAAGGTTACATGAACTACCATGTAGCTACCTAGCAACACTTTACATGAAGGTTACATGAACTACCATGTAGCTACCTAGCAACACTTTACATGAAGGTTACATGAACTACCATGTAGCTACCTAGCAACACTTTACATGAAGGTTACATGAACTACCATGTAGCTACCTAGCAACACTTTACATGAACTACCATGTAGCTACCTAGCAACACTTTACATGAAGGTTACATAAACAACCATGTAGCTACCTAGCAACACTTTACATGAAGGTTACATGAACTACCATGTAGCTACCTAGCAACACTTTACATGAAGGTTACATGAACTACCATGTAGCTACCTAGCAACACTTTACATGAAGGTTACATAAACTACCATGTAGCTACCTAGCAACACTTTACATGAAGGTTACATGAACTACCATGTAGCTACCTAGCAACACTTTACATGAACTACCATGTAGCTACCTAGCAACACTTTACATGAAGGTTACATAAACTACCATGTAGCTACCTAGCAACACTTTACATGAAGGTTACATGAACTACCATGTAGCTACCTAGCAACACTTTACATGAAGGTTACATGAACTACCATGTAGCTACCTAGCAACACTTTACATGAACTACCATGTAGCTACCTAGCAACACTTTACATGAAGGTTACATAAACAAACATGTAGCTACCTAGCAACACTTTACATGAAGGTTACATGAACTACCATGTAGCTACCTAGCAACACTTTACATGAACTACCATGTAGCTACCTAGCAACACTTTACATGAAGGTTACATAAACTACCATGTAGCTACCTAGCAACACTTTACATGAAGGTTACATGAACTACCATGTAGCTACCTAGCAACACTTTACATGAAGGTATGACCTACCATGTAGCTACACAGCAACACTTTACACGAAGGCTACACTAACTAACTTGATGTAAAATGTTGTATGGAAGAACAGTAAAGAACAGTAAAACAATCAGGGTTCTTTTGGTATCGTTAGGATGTTTATATTCCACCATTTCAATAATAATAATTATAACTATCGTTTTCTCCTGTCCCAGTCTCTAGTCTATGATCAGGAAGTTAAGTGAGTAAATAAAGGCAGCAGCCAAACACTGGACAGATCCATACTCAGCCACAAGCAACTCCTCATGGGATCAGCTTGGGCGTGCTGTATGTGCCCAACGCAAACATGTTGGCTGACAAATCCTGTTGAGGAATGGGATGCCATCCCACAGCAGTGTGTGACCAGGCTGGTGACCAGCGTGAGGAGGAGGTGCCAAGCTGGATCTTCCACACGCTACTGAGGCCCCTGACAGTGTCAAATGAATAAAGTGTAAAAATTGCCAATATGTGTTGTTTTGTCCTTATTACTGTGGGAGAGTGCAATCATCCAATCCACAGAAACTAACGAGAGTAAATACCAACAGAAGAATATTGCAGGGGATTTTTGGAAAGAAAATTGGGCTGCATCCCACACGGTTAGCTGTGTTGCTCATTCCACACATTCCTCATTGCACTATCCTTACAAGTTGTACCTCGTTGTAAAGGTGACTAATCAGGCTTTACAACAATATAAAATACAATACCAATTGGTATTATTAAAGGGGAGGAATAATCGACCAAAACAACGTTTCCAAACCTTTTTTGAGGAGTTTATATCATTGTTGCTTGCTTTCCTACAGGTACACTCTTGCACTTTGAGGTTCATGTTGTTTAATTGTAACGTGTTTAACTACATGCTCTTATGTTTCTTCCCATTGGCACATAATTGCTTTTCACAATGTATGCTTCATGTTTTGGCTACCCGCAATGTTTTTGGGGCTATCTCGTTGTTTATGATCATTGACCCACTTTTGTTAAGTCGCTTTGGATAAGAGCGTCTGCTAAATGAATCCATGTAAATATGCTCAGCAAGCTGGGATCACTCACCATCTGAGAATGACTCCTTGGACAGCCATGGATGTCCTCAATCTTCTCATTAGCTGGAGAGAGAGGGAGAAGCAGAGAGAGAGAGGGAAAGCAGGAGAGAGAGGGAGAGAGAGAGGGAGAGAGAGAGGAAGAGAGAGATGAGAGAGAGAGAAGAGAGATGGAGAGGGGAGAGAGAAGATGGAGAGGGGAGGGAAGGGAGGAACGAGGGAAAGAGAAAGGGAGGGAAACAGAAGGTCTGTTTAGTGATATTCTTGGTTCTCTCTCCATAGTGTGTGTCCCTGACTATGTGTGTGTACATGTGAGTGTGGATTCCCCGGGGGTTCCCCCCACCCTCAGGCTCCGCCCCCCAGCAGCTGAGAGCATCATCTCTCTGCTGACAACTGGTCCCTCTGCGTCACAGGGCCCACTGAGCCCCTCCCTGTGGTGGGGAAACACCATGCTGCCAGGTGGGGAAACACCATGTTGCCAGGTGGGGAAACACCATGTTGCCAGGTGGGAAACACCATGTTGCCAGGTGGGAAACACCATGTTGCCAGGTGGGGAAAACACCATGCTGCCAGGTGAGGAAACACCATGTTGCCAGGTGGGGAAAACACCATGTTGCCAGGTGAGGAAACACCATGTTGCCAGGTGGGGAAACACCATGTTGCCAGGTGAGGAAACACCATGTTGCCAGGTGAGGAAACACCATGTTGCCAGGTGGGGAAACACCATGTTGCCATGTGAGGAAACACCATGTTGCCAGGTGAGGAAACACCATGTTGCCATGTGAGGAAACACCATGTTGCCAGGTGAGGAAACACCATGTTGCCAGGTGAGGAAACACCATGTTGCCATGTGAGGAAACACCATGTTGCCAGGTGAGGAAACACCATGTTGCCAGGTGGGGAAACACCATGTTGCCAGGTGGGGAAACACCATGTTGCCAGGTGAGGAAACACCATGTTGCCAGGTGAGGAAACACCATGTTGCCAGGTGGGGAAACACCATGTTGCCATGTGAGGAAACACCATGTTGCCAGGTGGGGAAACACCATGTTGCCAGGTGGGAAACACCATGTTGCCAGGTGGGGAAACACCATGTTGCCAGGTGGGGAAACACCATGTTGCCAGGTGAGGAAACACCATGTTGCCAGGTGGGGAAACACCATGTTGCCAGGTGGGGAAAACACCATGTTGCCAGGTGGGGAAACACCATGTTGCCAGGTGGGGAAAACACCATGTTGCCAGGTGGGGAAACACCATGTTGCCAGGTGAGGAAACACCATGTTGCCAGGTGGGGAAACACCATGCTGCCAGGTGAGGAAACACCATGTTGCCAGGTGGGGAAACACCATGTTGCCAGGTGGGGAAACACCATGTTGCCAGGTGAGGAAACACCATGTTGCCAGGTGGGGAAACACCATGTTGCCAGGTGAGGAAACACCATGTTGCCAGGTGGGGAAAACACCATGTTGCCAGGTGGGGAAACACCATGTTGCCAGGTGGGGAAACACCATGTTGCCAGGTGGGGAAACACCATGTTGCCAGGTGGGGAAACACCATGTTGCCAGGTGGGGAAACACCATGTTGCCAGGTGGGGAAACACCATGTTGCCAGGTGGGGAAACACCATGTTGCCAGGTGAGGAAACACCATGTTGCCAGGTGGGGAAACACCATGTTGCCAGGTGGGGAAACACCATGTTGCCAGGTGGGGAAACACCATGCTGCCAGGTGAGGAAACACCATGTTGCCAGGTGAGGAAACACCATGTTGCCAGGTGGGGAAACACCATGTTGCCAGGTGAGGAAACACCATGTTGCCAGGTGGGGAAACACCATGTTGCCAGGTGGGGAAACACCATGTTGCCAGGTGGGGAAACACCATGTTGCCAGGTGGGGAAACACCATGTTGCCAGGTGAGGAAACACCATGTTGCCAGGTGGGGAAACACCATGTTGCCAGGTGGGGAAACACCATGTTGCCAGGTGAGGAAACACCATGTTGCCAGGTGGGGAAAACACCATGTTGCCAGGTGAGGAAACACCATGTTGCCAGGTGGGGAAACACCATGTTGCCAGGTGGGGAAACACCATGTTGCCAGGTGGGGAAACACCATGTTGCCAGGTGAGGAAACACCATGTTGCCAGGTGGGGAAACACCATGTTGCCAGGTGAGGAAACACCATGTTGCCAGGTGAGGAAACACCATGTTGCCAGGTGAGGAAACACCATGTTGCCAGGTGAGGAAACACCATGTTGCCAGGTGAGGAAACACCATGTTGCCAGGTGGGGAAACACCATGTTGCCAGGTGAGGAAACACCATGTTGCCAGGTGAGGAAACACCATGTTGCCAGGTGAGGAAACACCATGTTGCCAGGTGAGGAAACACCATGTTGCCAGGTGGGGAAACACCATGTTGCCAGGTGAGGAAACACCATGTTGCCAGGTGGGGAAACACCATGTTGCCAGGTGAGGAAACACCATGTTGCCAGGTGAGGAAACACCATGTTGCCAGGTGGGGAAACACCATGTTGCCAGGTGGGGAAACACCATGTTGCCAGGTGGGGAAACACCATGTTGCCAGGTGAGGAAACACCATGTTGCCAGGTGGGGAAACACCATGTTGCCAGGTGGGGAAACACCATGTTGCCAGGTGGGGAAACACCATGCTGCCAGGTGAGGAAACACCATGTTGCCAGGTGAGGAAACACCATGTTGCCAGGTGGGGAAACACCATGTTGCCAGGTGGGGAAACACCATGTTGCCAGGTGGGGAAACACCATGTTGCCAGGTGGGGAAACACCATGTTGCCAGGTGGGGAAACACCATGTTGCCAGGTGGGGAAACACCATGTTGCCAGGTGAGGAAACACCATGTTGCCAGGTGGGGGAAACACCATGTTTCCAGGTGGGGAAACACCATGTTGCCAGGTGGGGAAACACCATGTTGCCAGGTGAGGAAACACCATGTTGCCAGGTGGGGAAACACCATGTTGCCAGGTGAGGAAACACCATGTTGCCAGGTGAGGAAACACCATGTTGCCAGGTGAGGAAACACCATGTTGCCAGGTGAGGAAACACCATGTTGCCAGGTGAGGAAACACCATGTTGCCAGGTGGGGAAACACCATGTTGCCAGGTGAGGAAACACCATGTTGCCAGGTGAGGAAACACCATGTTGCCAGGTGAGGAAACACCATGTTGCCAGGTGAGGAAACACCATGTTGCCAGGTGGGGAAACACCATGTTGCCAGGTGAGGAAACACCATGTGCCAGGTGGGGAAACACCATGTTGCCAGGTGAGGAAACACCATGTTGCCAGGTGAGGAAACACCATGTTGCCAGGTGGGGAAACACCATGTTGCCAGGTGTTATTGTTATTGTTATTTTGGATCAGGTTTCTGAGCCCTAGATCAGTTTGTGCTTGTAATGGTCCCAGTCCCTCCCCCAGCCCAAGCCCCACTCCTCTCTCCAGATACAGCCCTAGTCCCTCTCCTCTCTGTTCTTACCAAACTCATGTTTCTGCTTGTGTGGTCTATCTGCCCCAGCAGGGAGGGGGCTGTGTCTGGGGTGGTCTATCTGCCCCAGTCTAGCAGGGAGGGGGCTGTGTCTGGGGTGGTCTATCTGCCCCAGCAGGGAGGGGGCTGTGTCTGGGGTGGTCTATCTGCCCCAGCAGGGAGAGGGCTGTGTCTGGGGTGGTCTATCTGCCCCAGCAGGGAGAGGGCTGTGTCTGGGGTGGTCTATCTGCCCCAGTCTAGCAGGGAGAGGGCTGTGTCTGGGGTGGTCTATCTGCCCCAGTCTAGTAGGGAGAGGGCTGTGTCTGGGGTGGTATATCTGCCCCAGTCTAGCAGGGAGAGGGCTGTGTCTGGGGTGGTCTATCTGCCCCAGTCTAGCAGGGAGAGGGCTGTGTCTGGGGTGGTCTATCTGCCCCAGTCTAGCAGGGAGAGGGCTGTGTCTGGGGTGGTCTATCTGCCCCAGTCTAGTAGGGAGAGGGCTGTGTCTGGGGTGGTCTATCTGCCCCAGTCTAGCAGGGAGAGGGCTGTGTCTGGGGTGGTCTATCTGCCCCAGCAGGGAGAGGGCTGTGTCTGGGGTGGTCTATCTGCCCCAGTAGAGGGGGCTGTGTCTGGGGTGGTCTATCTGCCCCAGTAGAGGGCTGTGTCTGGGGTGGTCTATCTGCCCCAGTCTAGCAGGGAGAGGGCTGTGTCTGGGGTGGTCTATCTGCCCCAGTCTAGCAGGGAGAGGGCTGTGTCTGGGGTGGTATATCTGCCCCAGCAGGGAGGGGGGCTGTGTCTGGGGTGGTCTATCTGCCCCAGCAGGGAGAGGGCTGTGTCTGGGGTGGTCTATCTGCCCCAGTAGAGGGCTGTGTCTGGGGTGGTCTATCTGCCCCAGCAGGGAGGGGGCTGTGTCTGGGGTGGTCTATCTGCCCCAGTAGAGGGCTGTGTCTGGGGTGGTATATCTGCCCCAGTCTAGCAGGGAGGGGGCTGTGTCTGGGGTGGTCTATCTGCCCCAGTCTAGCAGGGAGAGGGCTGTGTCTGGGGTGGTCTATCTGCCCCAGTAGAGGGGGCTGTGTCTGGGGTGGTCTATCTGCCCCAGTAGAGGGCTGTGTCTGGGGTGGTCTATCTGCCCCAGTCTAGCAGGGAGAGGGCTGTGTCTGGGGTGGTCTATCTGCCCCAGTAGAGGGGGGCTGTGTCTGGGGTGGTCTATCTGCCCCAGCAGGGAGGGGGCTGTGTCTGGGGTGGTCTATCTGCCCCAGTAGAGGGCTGTGTCTGGGGTGGTCTGTGTGGGGTGTCTGGAGGGAGCAGAGAGATAAACAGGTGGATGGGTGGTGACATTCTGGCAGGGGTGTGCTTCCTATGATGTTACATGACACTGTGGTCAGCTGTGTGTGTGTGTGGTGTGCACTGTGACCCTGTCTGTGTGTGTGTGTGTGTGTGTGTGTCTGTGTGTGTGTGTGTGTGTGTGTGTGTGTGTGTGTGTGTGTGTGTGTGTGTCTGTGTGTGTGTGTGTGTGTGTGTATTCGAGCTCAGACAGTGTAACTTGAGAGCTACTATACATTTGGCTGTCAGAGCACTAAAGAAACTGTGAGATTGTATCTCTATTACACCTTTACTGGGCCTGTCACACAGCTGGACAGAAGCCTTCAGTTCAACAACATCCCTGTAGATGTGTGTGTGTGTGTGTGTGTGTGTGTGTGTGTGTGGTGTGTGTGTGTGTGTGTGGTGTGTGTGTGTGTGTGTGTGTGTGTGTGTGTGTGTGTGTGTGTGTGTGTGTGTGTGTGTGTGTGTGTGTGTGTAGATGTGTGTGTGTGTGTGTGATGAGTCAGTGATCAGCTGGAGGGACAGCCCCAGATGACAGGGCAGGTCTTGAAGAGGGACAATGACAGACTCATAGTAACCCTGAAGGCCAAATGACATTTATTAAAGGAACGCGAATAACTTCTCTCTGAACGCGTCATTGTTCAAATAAATACAGTGCCACAATAAAAGGGTTGTTAGATCAACACTTTGATACGTATACACGCCGAACAAAATGATACGATTTCATATATGATCACCTGAATTTATACTTAACATATATAACTTAAAATGTGACATTTCTGAAAATGCAGCGTAGCCTAAATGAGCAAGGCTCCTTACCGACAACTTGTATGACTTCAGCCAGCAGCACGCCATCAGTCACGTCGGTCTGGAGGTCCTTGATGAGACGCCGGTGGCCTGATCTGGCGAGATAGTGGTTAGCCCAGTCCGTGTATATCTACCGGGGACAAACAAAACCGAAACGGTCACTTTAAGCAGCAAGGAGCGCTGCCGCGCGCGTGCAAGTGTTCAAAACTCCATAACACTCCGCAAAAGACATAAATGAATCAAACTAATTTACGACTTCAATAAAATAACAACATGGTTGAAAAGGAGTGAAGTACCCCCTTTCTTTAGTCGGGGTGAGGGGCTGGCATATATCCGCGTGGTATTCAAATTTGGGCCATTGTGCTCAGCGCGAGCATTCAGCGGAGTAACTCAGAGTGAGCGCTTTCAATGAGGCGCTCTGACATCACGGCTCGAGGACAGAAAAGACCCTCAGCTGCACGCGGGACGGGAAGGGGAGGGGGTGGAGGGCAGGGGAGGGGGGTGGAGGGCAGGGGAGGGAATTAAGCATCTGAATAATCTGAATAGCTTCGTTTCTAATTGGTCGCTTGAATGCCCCCCCCTCCACTCCTTTCTCTCTCCCGCTGTCCTGCTTTCTCGAAGTTTCCATCACATTTGAATTTTGTGACGCTTTAGCACTTTGAGACTTTTACGGATTGTAAATTAAAATGACTGACGTAAATAAATAAATAATAAATATATATACACTGCTCAAAATAATTAAAGGAACCGTTTTTTTAATCAGGGTATGGTATATCAGTAGCTATAGATATCCACCTTAATATCTATTCACATTGACATCTGATGTGTTTTCAAAGTGTTCCTTAAATTTGAGCAGTGTATATAAAACACAGAACAAAATTCTAAAACATAGGGGAGATCTGTCATTTCTATGAGCGTTGATTTAAATGTTAAATATAGTTTACATAGGCCTATATATACCGATACTGTACGTTATGTTAACTGAGGTTAAAACACTTAATTTAAGAATGTACTGAGGTGAGAGAGGTGTTAAGGAATCTGAGTAATGCTACTGAGAACACGGCGGTATCTACGTACACACGTACCCACACACACACTGTAACACTGACACATACACATACACACACACACACACTGTAACACTGACACATACACATACACATACACACACACACACACACACACACACACTGTAACACCGACACATACACACACAGACACACACAGCAGGAACTTTTGAGAGGGAGGGATAGTGTGTGTGTGTAACAGAGAGCAGAGAGGTTGTGTGTGTGTGTGTGTGTGTGTGTGTGTGTGTGTGTGT
Organism: Mallotus villosus; assembly: GCA_903064625.1. NCBI lineage: Eukaryota > Metazoa > Chordata > Actinopteri > Osmeriformes > Salangidae > Mallotus > Mallotus villosus. The sequence continues at coordinate 12,403 of CAEFZP010002346.1, read as the reverse complement.
GTGTGTGGTGTGTGTGTGTGTGTGTGTGTGTGTGTGTGTGTTTGAAAGACTGAGAGGTAGAAAGCTTTGATGTCAAGGTTCACCTTTGGAGAAGTCATGAGAACTCAAAGTCTGATTAGAGAGAGACAAGCTGAACAGGTGTGTGTGTGTGTGTGTTTTGTTGTATATCATCATGAGTGTGCCTGAAAAGATCCTTCCCTTTCATGTTCTGTTTGTCTGAGAGAGACACAACCCTGCAGAGTACATCCTCCCCTTCACCAAGACCATGAGGGGAGACTTCTCATAAGCTGGTCTCCCACACAGACAGAACATAGCTTTCCTGCCCAGTTCCACCCAGCAGCTGAACACCTGTTACCTCAGGGTTCAGTAGGCCTAAACAGAGCAACACTACAGACCTGTTACCTCAGGGTTCAGTAGGCCTAAACAGAGCAACACTACAGACCTGTTACCTCAGGGTTCAGTAGGCCCTAAACAGAGCAACACTACAGACCTGTTACCTCAGGGTTCAGGAGGCCTAAACAGAGCAACACTACAGACCTGTTACCTCAGGGTTCAGGAGGTCTAAACAGAGCAACACTACAGACCTGTTACCTCAGGGTTCAGCAGGAGGCCTAAACAGAGCAACACTACAGACCTGTTACCTCAGTAGGCCTAAACAGAGCAACACTACAGACATGTTACCTCAGCGTTCAGCAGGAGGCCTAAACAGAGCAACACTACAGACATGTTACCTCAGTAGGCCTAAACAGAGCAACACTACAGACATGTTACCTCAGCGTTCAGCATGCCTAAACAGAGCAACACTACAGACCTGTTTCCTCAGGGTTCAGGAGGCCTAAACAGAGCAACACTACAAACCTGTTACCTCAGGGTTCAGTAGGCCTAAACAGAGCAACACTACAGACCTGTTACCTCAGCAGGCCTAAACAGAGCAACACTACAGACCTGTTACCTCAGGGTTCAGTAGGCCTAAACAGAGCAACACTACAGACATGTTACCTCAGGGTTCAGGAGGCCTAAACAGAGCAACACTACAGACCTGTTACCTCAGCGTTCAGCATGCCTAAACAGAGCAACACTACAGACATGTTACCTCAGGGTTCAGGAGGCCTAAACAGAGCAACACTACAGACCTGTTTCCTCAGGGTTCAGGAGGCCTAAACAGAGCAACACTACAGACCTGTTTCCTCAGGGTTCAGGAGGCCTAAACAGAGCAAAACTACAGACCTGTTACCTCAGGGTTCAGCAGGAGGCCTAAACAGAGCAACACTACAGACCTGTTACCTCGGGGTTCAGTAGGCCTAAACAGAGCAACACTACAAACCTGTTACCTCAGGGTTCAGCAGGAGGCCTAAACAGAGCAACACTACAGACCTGTTACCTCAGGAGGCCTAAACAGAGCAACACTACAGACCTGTTACCTCAGGGTTCAGGAGGCCTAAACAGAGCAACACTACAGACCTGTTACCTCAGGGTTCAGGAGGCCTAAACAGAGCAACACTACAAACCTGTTACCTCAGGGTTCAGCAGGAGGCCTAAACAGAGCAACACTACAGACCTGTTACCTCAGGGTTCAGGAGGCCTAAACAGAGCAACACTACAGACCTGTTACCTCAGGAGGCCTAAACAGAGCAACACTACAGACCTGTTACCTCAGGGTTCAGGAGGCCTAAACAGAGCAACACTACAGACATGTTACCTCAGCGTTCAGCATGCCTAAACAGAGCAACACTACAGACATGTTACCTCAGGGTTCAGGAGGCCTAAACAGAGCAACACTACAGACCTGTTACCTCAGGGTTCAGGAGGCCTAAACAGAGCAACACTACAGACATGTTACCTCAGAGTTCAGGAGGCCTAAACAGAGCAACACTACAGACCTGTTACCTCAGGGTTCAGGAGGCCTAAACAGAGCAACACTACAGACCTGTTACCTCAGCGTTCAGCATGCCTAAACAGAGCAACACTACAGACCTGTTACCTCAGGGTTCAGGAGGCCTAAACAGAGCAACACTACAGACATGTTACCTCAGTAGGCCTAAACAGAGCAACACTACAGACATGTTACCTCAGGGTTCAGCAGGAGGCCTAAACAGAGCAACACTACAGACATGTTACCTCAGTAGGCCTAAACAGAGCAACACTACAGACATGTTACCTCAGCGTTCAGCATGCCTAAACAGAGCAACACTACAGACCTGTTACCTCAGGGTTTAGTAGGCCTAAACAGAGCAACACTACAGACATGTTACCTCAGGGTTCAGCATGCCTAAACAGAGCAACACTACAGACCTGTTACCTCAGGGTTCAGGAGGCCTAAACAGAGCAACACTACAGACCTGTTACCTCAGGGTTCAGGAGGCCTAAACAGAGCAACACTACAGACCTGTTACCTCAGTAGGCCTAAACAGAGCAACACTACAGACATGTTTACCTCAGCGTTCAGCATGCCTAAACAGAGCAACACTACAGACCTGTTACCTCAGGAGGCCTAAACAGAGCAACACTACAGACATGTTACCTCAGTAGGCCTCAACAGAGCAACACTACAAACCTGTTACCTCAGGGTTCAGTAGGCCTAAACAGAGCAACACTATATACCTGTTACCTCAGGAGGCCTAAACAGAGCAACACTACAGACCTGTTTCCTCAGGGTTCAGGAGGCCTAAACAGAGCAACACTACAGACCTGTTACCTCAGCGTTCAGCATGCCTAAACAGAGCAACACTACAGACCTGTTACCCTCAGGAGGCCTAAACAGAGCACACTACAGACCTGTTACCTCAGGTTCAGGAGGCCTAACAGAGCAACACTACAGACCTGCACTCCCTCCCTCACTACGTATTTATTTCCTGTTATTCCCTCTCTCAAGGGTTTCTGTTCCCTTGTTCCTCCCTATCTCTCTCCATCTCCCCTATCTCTCTCTGTCTCTCTGTCTCTCCATCTCCCCTCTCTCTCTCTATCTCTCTGTCTCTCTGTCTCTCTGTCTCTCTCCATCTCCCTGTCTCTCTCTGTCTCCTCTCCATCTCCCCTGTCTCTCTTTGTCTCTCTGTCTCTCTCTCCATCTCCCCTGTCTCTCTCCATCTCCCCTATCTCTCTCCATCTCCCCTGTCTCTCTCTGTCTCTCTGTCTCTCTCCATCTCCCCTCTCTCTCCATCTCCCCTCTCTCTCCATCTCCCCTGTCTCTCTCTGTCTCTCCATCTCCCCATGTCTCTCTCTGTCTCTCTCTCTCTCTCTCTCCATCTCCCCCTGTCTCTCTCTCTCTCTCCATCTCCCTATCTCTCTCCATCTCCCCTATCTCTCTCCATCTCCCCTGCCTCTCTCTGTCTCTCTGTCTCTCCATCTCCCCTGGCTCTCTCTGTCTCTCTGTCTCCTCTCTGTCTCTCTGTCTCTCTGTCTCTATGTCTCTCTGTCTCTCTGTGTCTCTCTCTCTCTCTCCCTGTCTCTCTCTCTGTCTCTCTGTCTCTCTGTCTCTCTGTCTCCATGTCTCCCTGTCTCTCTCCTGTCTCTCCTCTGTCTTTCTGTCTCATATTCATGTAAGTTCTGCTACTCCAGCTGGCTCTGTTATTGACTGACAATTACTCCTTTCAACTTCTTTCTCTCTCTCTTTGTCTCTCTCTCTCGCTTTATGACTCACCTACCACGAGACAGATAATTATCTTTCACTTCCCCAACACCCTCCGTCAGCCCTAAGGAGGAGAGTAAGGGGGTGACATGTGTCATGACCTGGTCCCCATCACACCCACACCAGACTGCAGATGGGATGATGGATGCTCATACGCATGACAGATACAATCAAATCAGATACAAAATCTGATCAAATTATCACATTAGGGCCAACTGGCTGTCAAATCTGCATTTCAGGGCAGGGCTGTAGTGTAACTCTCTAGGAAGGTGCCACATGCATGAAACGTACTCTGGTTACTCAGACTTGTCCCCTCAATGTGCAGTTAGAAATCATTTGATGCTGGGATATAACAGAACCCTAACCCAAACAGAACTGGTGCTTTGCTGCAGTCTGTGTGTGTGTGTGTGTGTGTGTGTGTGTGGTGTGTGGTGTGTGTGTGTGGTGTCAGCCTCTCTCTGAGTGACTCTGCAGTGTGTGTGGTGTGTGTGTGAGTGTCTGTGTGTGTCAGCCTCTCTCTGAGTGACTCTGCAGTGTGTGTGTGTGTCAGCCTCTCTCTGAGTGACCCCTGGTGGTTCAGTCTTGTACGAGGCAGATGAATGACCTGTGGTCAGCCACACACACACACACACAATGCCTTCTGGTATGAAATGCGCTGTATAAATAAAGCTTGATTTGCTCCTCCTCTCCCTCCTCCCCCTCCCCCCTCCCCCTCCCCCTCCTCCCCTCCCCCTCCCCCCTCCCCCTCCCCCCTCCCCCTCCCCCTCCCCCTCCCCCTCCCCCTCTCCCTCCTCCTCTCCCCCTCCTCCCCCTCTCCCTCCTCCTCTTTCCTCCTCTTCCTCCTCCTCCTCCTCTTCCTCCTCCTCCTCCCCCTCTCTCTCTCTCTCTTTCTCCTCTTCAAACACAGACAGCTGTCACAGCAACATAAACACTACTGCTCTAATGAGCGTTTACTTATTACACACACACACACACACACACTCTCACTCACACACACACACACACTCTCTCTCTCAATAAGCCTGCATGTGATTCCAGCCTCTGACAGTCTTCATGCTGTGAGTGTGATGAGCACCGGGTTCATGAGACGGGGCCTGAATGCTTTCAAGGGTCATCACATCACTACCAATAATCTATAGACCTTTATCAGGATAGAGTGGATTGTGGATTATGTTGTACGGTTCATTAAAAAGAGGTCATTTTAATATCTGAAATGTGCGCAGCAACATATACACACAAAAACGTGCACGCACGCACACACACACACACACACACACACACACACACACACACACACACACACACACACACACACACACACACCTGTCCCTGCAGCCTGCTGGGTCTGTCAGGCAGGACGCACACACACAGACACACTCACACACACACAGGGGTGTGTAATTAAACAGCATCTTATCCTTCATCTGCAGACCAGACCAATAACCTGCACTGCCCCTTCCTCTGTGCTCCCCAGAAACAGATAAGCACCACGGATTAGTAGAGAGGAGGGAGAGAGAGAGGGAGAAACTACACTGTCTGTCTGTGGTTAGAGCATCTGACTGCAGATCTAGAGGTCACAGGTTCAAATAACCCTGGGCACATCTCTGTTAATCTGTTAATAACGCTCTGAATGAGAGGTGTTGAGAGTGAGGCTGTTTCTCTCTCCCCCACACAGCTCAGACACCCTCACATACTGCTTGTAAAAAGACAAACAACCTTCAACTAGATTAACATTACCACAGCTCGAGTGGAGAGTGAGAGTGTGCGTGTAAGAGATGAAAGGTAAGAGTGTGTGTGTGAGCGAGAGTGTGTGTGTTACCAGTTTCATAGTGAAGTTGGTCTGCTCCCAGCGCAACAGCATCAGGCTCATCCTCCTCTCCTTCTCTCTCTCTCTCCTCTCTCTCTCTCTCTCTCTCACTCTCTCTCTCTCGTCTCTGTGTCTCTCTCTCTCTCTCTCTGGTCTAAGACAGCTGAACCCAGACACACTCCATCACAAGCAGCACCGGACCCTCACTGAGACTGACCCAGTACAGAGACAGAGTCAGGAGACAGAGAAGGAGGAGACAGATCTCCAGACTGCAGTAGATCCAGGTGCAGAGAGAGAGAGGCTGCTGCTGCTCTTTGCTGAAGCCCAGCAGGGCTCACCATGCCTGGGACGATGCTCAGGGTGTCCCCTAACCCCTCCAGACTCCAGATCACAGAGGAAGAACACACACACAGGAGACTCTGTTACCACTGCTGTGCTGCTGTGTGACACCAACACACAAGAGAGAGACGAGAGAAGAGAGAGAGAGAGAGAGTGTGAGAGCGAGAGAGAGAGGAGTGAGAGTGAGAGAGAGAGAGAGAGGAGAGAGAGATGGAGAGAGATAGTGGAGATGAAATGCAGAAGAGCGAGAGCAGAGAGGAGCGAGGAGAGAGAGATAGAGAGAGAGAGAAGAGGAGAGGAGAAAGAGAGAGAGAGAGAGAGCCCCCTCCATTCCTCACCGGACGACCCACCTTCTGCCTCTCAGTGGGCTGACCGTCAGATGGCAGAGAGAGAGTCTTCACTTCTGTGCCCTCTATAACATGATGGAGGGTGATTAAGACAGTGGGGTTCCAGAACCACAGCAGGAACCGTCTCTGATTAACCCACCCGCTGTGTCGCTGTGGTGTGGATGTGAACTGCAATAAGCTACTACGAACACTTACAGAACATCATTGTATAAAATACTGTTCTAGTATTTCAGTTCTCCAGTTTATCAGGATGTCATTACTCACCCTGGTGATACACAGTCAAAACAGCTCCACGCGTCAGACTGCTATCAGGGAGTTCAACATCCTGACAAGTGCTGCTCGGAGGACCTGCGGACTGGTTAGTCCATGGTCAGCAGCTCTAAACACGATCATGAAGTCGAGACGAGGACGTGAATGAAGGGGTGGTGAGGTCTCTATCAGAGTCCGGGAAGAGGGGAGGGGGGAGGGAGGGGGAGGGGGGAGGGGGGAGGGGGGAGGGGGAGCGAGGGGGAGGGGAGGGGGAGGGGGGAGGGGGAGGGGGGAGGGGGGAGAGCTCCATCTCGTGTGGCTAAACAGGAGGAGGGGGGAGGGTGACCCCAACTCAGGTTTTTTTTGTTGAGGGACCCACCTAGACTAGCAGTATTGTGGTGCAGGGAGGGGCAGGGAAAGAGAGAGAGAGGGAGGGGAGAGGAGTGCAGGCAGGGTTGACCCACACGGGGCCGACTGAGGACAGACTCTACATCCACTCAGCACACAACTCTCCACACTCTTTTTTCATCACTCTTCTCATTATCACTCTCTCTCTCTCTCTCTCTCTCTCTCTCTCTCTCTCCCTGATCTCTCGCCTGCCCTGCCTCTCTCTACCTCTATCTCTCTCTCTCTCTCTCTCCCTGTCTCTCTCCTGACTCTCGACCTGCCTCTCTCTCTCTCTCTCGGTCTGTCATCTCTCTCTCTCTCTCTCTCTCTCTCTCTCCCTGTCTGTCTCTCTCTCTCTCTCTCCCTGTCTAGCTCCCTCTCTCTCTCTCTCTCTCCCTGTCGCTCTCTCTCTCTCTCTCGCTCTCTCTCTCTATCTCTATCCTGTCTCTCGCTCAGCTCTCTCTCCCACGTCTGTCTCCTCTCTCTCTCTCTCTCAGTACTCGAGTGCTTCTCAGGTTTCATGACATAGTTGCATGATCCGAGTGATGCTGAGTTCCGGGTATGATGAAGGAACTCTCCTGGGACCCCAGGCTCAAGATGCATCGGCTGGTTGCTATGTAGCGGCTGGGCTGGTTGCATCTGGTAGCGCTGTGTGGCAGCTGTCTCACTGCTGAGGTGGACCTTCGGGAAGTATCTAATAAGATGTTGAGGATACTGTGGCGGGTGTGTGTGTGAGTGTAGTGAGTGTGATGTGTGTGTGTGTAGTGTGTGTGTGTGTATGTGGTTATGTGTGTATGTGAGTAGTGTGTGTGTGTGTGAGGTGCGTGTGATGTGAGAGTGTGTGTGTGAGGGTGTGGTGATGATGCGGGTGTGTGTAGGTGGGTGATATGAGAGTGTGTTGTGGGAGTGTATGTGAGATGTGTGTGTGTGAGTGGTATGTGAGAGTGTGTGTGTAGTGTGGTGAGTGTGTGTGTGGGTGTGGTGTGAGAGTGTGTGTGTGTAACCGTGGGTTGGTGATGAGAGGTGTGTGTGTGAGTGGGGGTGTGTGAGAGTGTGTGTTGTGAGTGGGGTGGTGTGAGAGTGGTGTGTGTGAGTGGGTGTGTGTGGATGTGTGTGAGAGTGTGTGTGGTAAGTGGGTTGTTGTGAGAGTGTGTGTGGTGAGAGTGTGTGTGTGAGAGTGTGTGTGTGTAAGTGGGTGTGGTGAGAGTGTGTGTGTGTGAGTGTGTGTCGTGTGGGTGTGTGTGAGAGTGTGTGTGTGGAAGGGGGTGTGTGTGAGAGTGTGTGTGTGTGAGAGTGTGTGTGTGAGAGGTGGGTGTGTGAGAGTGTGTGTGGTGAGTGTGTGGTGTGAGTGTTGGTTCCTTCAGTCCATCTAGACTTCTCTACTGAAGCACTAAAACTTCAGTGGGGATTTTTAAGCCATGCAATTAAAAGCATCTCCGCAAGCGTGTACAAACACACACACTCACACACACACCATGGATGGAAGGAAGGGCACCTAGGGGAGGCACACACACACACCACACTCACACACACACACACACACACACACACAGACACACTCACACACACACCATGGATGGAAGGAAGGGCACCTAAGGGAGGCACACACACACACACACACACCATGGATGGAAGGAAGGGCACCTAAGGGAGGTCTCTGAACAGAGATCAGCTGAGAGAACAGATGCTGCAGGTCACATCCTGTGCAACACCATGACCTCACCATGACCTCACCATGACCCCACACAGGAGGACGAGCAGGAAGGGTTCCCCAGATAGCAAGGGTGATGATTCATTCAGAGAGAGCTGTGACTGGAACACACACACCAAAAAGTCTCATTCAAACTAGTTTATCCAAAACACACGTAGCTCATGAAATATTCAGGATACTCAATGTGTTAGACTGAGGAGAGACCAGGGTTCAGACTGAGGAGAGACCAGGGTTCAGACTGAGGAGAGACCAGGGTCAGACTGAGGAGAGACCAGGGTTCAGACTGAGGAGAGACCAGGGTTCAGACTGAGGAGAGACCAGGGTTCAGACTGAGGAGAGAGCAGGGTTCAGACTGCAGACAGGGGTGAAAGGATGGGTACTCGAGGAGAGACCACAACATGGTCTGTTCCCTGTAGGAAACACTACGCTGACATTAATTTCTAATTCACGTAGATCTCTCTTCAAAGCAAAACAACCGATATACAAACCCACACTTCTACTTAGCGCCATACAAGACAGACAGGTCAGGAGTAAAAGTTACAGAGTTGCAGACCAACTTTCAGCCGTCACAATTGAGATGACATCCAGCTCAGGCAGGGAGGCATCTTTTACAACCTGCTACCTTTCCAGCCCCTTCCAGTTCCTGTATGTGTATTCACACAAACAGAATGGAATAGCTTTACTTATGGCCTTGGCAGTGCACTGAAGGATTATGGATGCCGTATATATGTGAACCACCAGTGGGCAGCAGAGCCTGAGGATGGAATGGAAAAGTGAATGGAAATGTTACTCACTCTCCAGGTTTAAACACACAGGTTTTGAGTGTGTGAGTGGAGAGAGAGAGGGAGAGGAAAGAAAGATAGAGAGGGAGAGGGGGGAGGACAGAAAAAGAGAGAGGGGAGAGAGAGGAGAAGACAGAAAGAGAGAAAGAAAGGAGAGAGAGAGAGAGAGGACAGGAAGGAAGAAGAGAGGAGAGGAGAGAGGGAGAGAGAGAGAGAGGACAGGAAGAGAGAGAGGGAGAGAGAGAGAGGACAGGAAGAGAGAGAGAGTGGAGCGAGGAGGGAGAGAGGAGAGATGAGGGAGAGAGGGAGAGAGAGAGAGGACAGAAAGAGAGAGAGGGGAGAGAGAGAGAGGACAGGAAGAGAGAGAGGAGAGAGAGAGGACAGAAAGAGAGAGGAGAGAGCCATGGGTCCCTGTGAAGCCAATGACAGCCAGACACTCCATCACATAGGAAAGGAAAAGTATAATTGTGCTAGTACTAAGTGCTAATTATAATGTACAGTAAAAAGTATACATTCTCAAAATCTTTCTTTCTCTCCCTCTCAGGGCCCCCCTCTCTCTCCCTCGATTAGCGTGACCCTGACCGTGACCCTGACCTTCACCCTGACCCTGTCCCTCACCGTGTTTAGACCAGCAGGGAGGGAGGGAGGGAGGGAGG
>CAEFZP010002345.1:22500-27500 GCA_903064625.1 Mallotus villosus | reverse complement strand
TTTAGTGTGTGTATATGGTATATATAGTGTGATAGTGTATGTAGTGTGTGTATATGGTATATATAGTGTGTATAGTGTATGTAGTGTGTGTATATGGTATATATAGTGTGTATAGTGTATGTAGTGTGTGTATATGGTATATATAGTGTGTATAGTGTATGTTTAGTGTGTGTATATGGGTATATATAGTGTGTATAGTGTATGTAGTGTGTGTATAGGGTATGTATAGTGTGTATAGTGTATGTAGTGTGTGTATAGGGTATATATAGTGTATGTAGTGTGTGTATAGGGTATATATAGTGTGTATAGTGTATGTAGTGTGTGTATAGGGTATGTATAGAGTATGTATAGAGTGAAAGTGTTTATAGGGTATGTAAAGCGTATGGAGTAGAGTGTGTGTGTGAAGTGTGTGTAACAGAGTCCTTCCCAGAGGGAGTCAGGTGGCTGAGCGGTTAGGGAATCGGGCTAGTAATCTAAGGTTGCCGGTTCCATCCCGGCCGTGCAAAATGACGTAGTGTCCTTGGGCGCTTCACCCTACTTGCCACTCAGGCAATGAGGCTGCTCCACTGTTCAGCATCTGGACGCGTGTCCTGGGTAGTCACAGCTGCAGCAGTCTCACCTCCATGGGACAGGAAGAGTCTTCGGGGAGAATGTCCCTGTACTTTACTGTAAGACGCTCTGGATAAGATGTAACCTGTAAACCTGTGTCCTGTGTGTCCTCTGTGTCCTCTGGCAGGCGGATGCTAAGATGGTGTGTGACGTGGTGAGCCGCATGGAGGACACGGAGCCCTACTCCCCTGAGCTGCTGGGGGCCATGATCCGTCTGTGGTGCGACGCAGCCATCCAGGAGTGCTTCAGCCGCGCCAGAGAGTACCAGCTCAACGACTCTGCCCAGTAGTACGTAAAACACAGCTGGCGTGTGGGGGCGTGTGTCTGTGTGTGTGTGGGGGGAGGGTGTGTGTGTGTTTGCATGTATATGTGCGTCTCTGTGTGGTGTGTGGGGGGAAGGTGTGTGTGTGGAGGGAGGGTGTGTGTGAGTGTGTCTGTGTGTGTGTGTGTGCATGCGTGTATATGTCTGTCTCTGTGTGTGCATTTGTGTACATATGTTTGTATGTGTGTCTATGTGTGTGCGTGTATATATGTGCGTGTCTGTGTGTGTTTGTGTCTGTGTGTGTGTGTGCTTCACCCACGTCTTCATCCCTGTATACCGGATGGGTCTGCTTCTCCGTAACATCAATCCGACTCTCATCACGGGCCGGTCGATACGAGACGTATAGATCAAACGCGCCCAGACGTGTTCATATACATGCATAAACACACGCGTGATGTACGGCCCTGAGACGAGGGCCGGCGTTCACACTGGAGTGGCTGTGGTCCCCCAGGCCCCGGGGGTCCCATAGGAGGGATATCCGTCTCCCAACACCGGCTGTGGGGGCTGATTGATGCTGTTACACACCAGGATGTAGTGTTGGGGGGACCACGTCCTGATTTAACTGCAGCAGCTAACTGGAAACCAGTGCGTGTGTGTTAAATGTCACAGCATGTGAGGCTGGGAGGCTGGAGGGCTGGAGGCTGCAAAGGTGACTGGCGTTCTGGACTCTGTCCAATGCAGGCATCTGACAAAACAGGACTGCTCAAATTAGACTACATTAAATAAACCTCCCGCTAAAATAGGACAAATATGTGCGATATTATTTGTGTTTGTGTGTTTGAGTGTGTGTTTGTGTGTGTGCCTGTATGTGTGTGTGCCTGTATGTTTGTGTGTGTGTGTGTGAGTATGTGTGTGTGTGTGTGTGTGTGTGAGTATGTGTGTGTTTGTGTGTGTGTGTGCCTGTATGTATGTGTGTGTGTGTGAGAGTGTGTGTGTGTGTGCCTGTATGTATGTGTGTGTGTGTGTGTGTGTGGTGTATGTATGTGTGTGTGTGTGTGTGTATGTATGTGTGTGTGTGTATTTGAAGAAGGCAGAGCGCAGAGTCCCTCGGAGGTCCTGGGATATCTACTTCTATCTTTCTCCTCCTCTCACATCGTCCGTTAAGTCACTGCTGACACATCGTCTGTCCAAACACACGGCTACCATTTTGCATTGTGTGTGTGTGTATATACACTGCTCAACTAATTAAAGGAACCATTTTTATCAGGGTATGGCATGAATTCAATGTCACTTCTCTGATAATGATCAGGGGTCTCATTTATAAACGTTGCGTATGCACAAACCGGGGCTGAGAATGTGCGCACGCCACTTCCCACACACACGTTGTGATTTATGAAAAACAAACTTGACGGGAGGAGAATGTGCGGTCCTCCACGCAAACTCTGACCCTCCGTAGGCCTACGCACATTTTGGAGACGGGGGAATTGGCGACGCAGGTGACCGTACTGACCGTACTGACCGTACTGTAGTCAGACTGCAGAAAGTAAACGTGGGAAGAACGATAACACGTAATATTTATATATTTAGTTTCCTCACACAAGTTGTTTTCAGTCCATTTCATCATTATCACGAAGATTGATAAATCACAACCTTTGCGTGGGACGTACGCAACGTTTATAAATGAGTCATCATGATCAGTAGACTCTCCAGAACATGGAGGAGATTTCAGGAGACAGGGCTGTTACTCTAGGAGAGCTGGACAGGGCTGTTACTCTAGGAGAGCTGGACAGAGCAGTTACTCTCCCATGTCTGCTGCTCTCTGTGGGGAGGACAGGGTGAGCACTGCCCGAGCCCTACAGAACCACATCCATGAGGAACAGGGGTGAGCACTGCCCGAGCCCTACAGAACCACCTCCATGAGGAACAGGGTGAGCACTGCCCGAGCCCTACAGAACCACCTCCATGAGGAACAGGGTGAGCACTGCCCGAGCCCTACAGAACCACCTCCATGAGGAACAGGGTGAGCACTGCCCGAGCCCTACAGAACCACCTCCATGAGGAACAGGGTGAGCACTGCCCGAGCCCTACAGAACCACCTCCATGAGGAACAGGTTGAGCACTGCCCGAGCCCTACAGAACCACCTCCATGAGGAACAGGGTGAGCACTGCCCGAGCCCTACAGAACCACCTCCATGAGGAACAGGTTGAGCACTGCCCGAGCCCTACAGAACCACCTCCATGAGGAACAGGGTGAGCACTGCCCGAGCCCTACAGAACCACCTCCATGAGGAACAGGTTGAGCACTGCCCGAGCCCTACAGAACCACCTCCATGAGGAACAGGGTGAGCACTGCCCGAGCCCTACAGAACCACCTCCAGCAGGCCACTGGTGGGAACGTCTCTGCCCATACAATCAGAAACAGACTTCATGAGGGTGGCTTCAGGGCGCGACGTCCCGTAGTGTCCCGTAGTGTCCCCTGTGCTCACTGCCCAGCACCGGGGCGCTCACTATAGACAAATGGAAAGACGAAAAACATTGCACTTTTATACTGCCGCACAAATACAAAAGAGACAAATATTTCAGATTGAACTCATGTGTGAACAGAAGACAAATGAATGCCTGCGACTTTGGCACAGCACTGTGTGTATGTGTGTCACCATGCAAGCTGGAAGTTGTCACAGTGCTGCTGAATACTGCAGCTGGCAAGAGGAGCCTGCAGCTCTCTGCTGGAGAACACACCACGAGAACACACACACACCACGAGAACACACACACACACACACGAGAACACACACACACACACCACGAGAACACACACACACCACGAGAACACACACACACACACACACCACGAGAACACACACACACACACACACACACACACACCACGAGAACACACACACACCACGAGAACACACACACACGAGAACACACACACACACACACCACGAGAACACACACACACACCACGAGAACACACACACACACACCACGAGAACACACACACACACACACACCACGAGAACACACACACCACACACACACACACACACCACGAGAACACACACACACCACGAGAACACACACACACACACAGCAGCAGTGAGCAGCAGAGTAGCAGGTCAGGATGCTGTGTTGATCCAGCCTGGTCCAGCTCTGTTCTGGAGTCCCCTCTGGGAACAGCTACGACTCAATCCTCCTAGTAGCTGTCCTGTAGTGTCCTACTAGCCCCTCTGAGTAGTTCCATCTGCCTCCATCACTCTGTTTATCCCTCTTTCTCTCACAATTTCCTTTGTCTCTTTTCAGAATTTTCTTTCTCTCTTTTTTTAGTCTGGCTCCTTATTTCTCTCTCTCTCTCTTTCCGTCAGATCAATGATTAAAGTCTTTTAATTAACAAGTCTGAATCAATTCCAGTCTGACTGCTGCCTGTGAACCTGCTGTCTCTATCCTGGCTCAGTTCTTGTCTGCGTCTCTAACCCGCATGTCAATCTGTCTGGCTCACCTGTCTGTCTACATCTCCCTGGCTGTGTGTGTCCTGTCCTCTCTCTGACCTGTCTGTCTGTCTGTCTGTCTGTCTGTCTGTCTGTCTGCCTGTCGTCTGTCTGTCTGTCTGTCTGCCTGTCTGTCTGTCTGTCTGTCTGTCTGTCTGTCTGTCTGTCAGTCTGTCTGTCTGTCTACATCTCAGCCCTGGCTGTGTGTGTCCTGTACTCTCTCTGACCTGCCTGTCTGTCTGTCTGTCTGTCTGTCTGTCTGTCTGTCTGTCTGTCTGTCTGTCTGTCTGTCTGTCTGTCTGTCTGTCTGTCTGTCTGTCTGTCTGTCTGTCGTTTGTCTGTCTGTCTGTCTGTCTGTCTGTCTGTCTGTCTGTCTGTCTGTCTGTCTGTCTGTCTGTCTGTCTGCCTGTTGTCTGTCTGTCTGTCTGTCCTGTCTTTCTACATCTCAGCCCTGGCTGTGTGTGTCCTGTCCTCTCTCTAACCTGTCTGTCTGTCTGTCTGTCTGTCTGTCTGTCTGTCTGTCTGTCTGTCTGTCTGCCTGTCTGTCTGTCTGTCTGTCTGTCTGTCTGTCTGTCTGTCTGTCTGTCTGTCTGTCTGTCTGTCTGTCTGTCTGTCTGTCTGTCTGTCTGTCAGTCTGT
>CAEFZP010002345.1:7500-17500 GCA_903064625.1 Mallotus villosus | reverse complement strand
TCCCTCTCTCTCTCTTGTTCTGAAGACGAGGACAGAAAGCCACTTTAGAACCTGGACATGCACACGTAGACGTCTAGACGCGGCACATAGAACATCGCCTCTGTTACCCATGAAAAGACTTGTAGCCGTTCATTAAACAGGGACCTGAGGGTATCTACGATCATTAAAGACAGACCTGAGGTCTGATCTCATTGCACGGAGTGAGGGCCAATCTCTGCTCATTCCCAGGCATACACTGTACATCTGAGTGATCTTCTTGTTTTTCTATTTGAAATATTGTCGGACTTAAGTAAACGACACACTCTTTTCAGATATCTTATCAGGTGAAATGTCCTTATCGCACTGCCCGCCCAATGTCCTTGTTTTACACAGCGTGAGCAAGCTCAAAACTCGTTTTTTTTTACACGATTTGAGAGGGGGTGTTTTTGCAGTGCAGCGGTCAAGCTTGTAGTCTAGCTCTCACCGTCCCTCCTGGGGGAAGACACCGTCTAGCCCCCTCCAGACGAAAGACACCGTTTAGCCCCCTCCAGACGAAAGACAACCGTCTAGCCCCCTCCAGACGAAAGACACCGTCTAGCCCCCTCCAGACAAAAGACACCGTCTAGCCCCCTCCAGACGAAAGACACCGTCTAGCCCCCTCCAGATGAAAGACACCATCTAGCCCCCTCCAGATGAAAGACACCGTCTAGCCCCCTCCAGACGAAAGACAACCGTCTAGCCCCCTCCAGATGAAAGACAACCGTCTAGCCCCCTCCAGACGAAAGACACCGTCTAGCCCCCTCCAGACGAAAGACACCGTCTAGCCCCCTCCAGACGAAAGACACCGTCTAGCCGTCTCCAGACGAAACACACCGTCTAGCCGTCTCCAGACGAAAGACACCGTCTAGCCGTCTCCAGACGAAGACACCGTCTAGCCGTCTCCAGACGAAAGACACCGTCTAGCCCCCTCCAGACGAAAGACACCGTCTAGCCGTCTCCAGACGAAGACACCGTCTAGCCCCCTCCAGATGAAAGACACCGTCTAGCCCCCTCCAGACGAAAGACACCGTCTAGCCCCCTCCAGACGAAAGACACCGTCTAGCCCCCTCCAGACGAAAGACACCGTCTAGCCCCCTCCAGACGAAAGACACCGTCTAGCCCCCTCCAGACGAAAGACACCGTCTAGCCCCCTCCAGACGAAAGACACCGTCTAGCCCCCTCCAGACGAAAGACACCGTCTAGCCCCCTCCAGACGAAAGACACCGTCTAGCCCCCTCCAGATGAAAGACACCGTCTAGCCCCCTCCAGACGAAAGACACCGTCTAGCCCCCTCCAGACGAAAGACACCGTCTAGCCCCCTCCAGACGAAAGACACCGTCTAGCCCCCTCCAGACGAAAGACACCGTCTAGCCCCCTCCAGACGAAATCACAACCAGCTGTCTGTTCTCTCCAGTCTTCCACTTCTCACTTCCTCTTCTGTGGTGATCAAACTGTATGTGCAGTAAAGTGTGTGTGTGCAGTAAAGTGTGTATGTGCAGTAAAGTGTGTGTGTGTGCCGTGCGGCGCGCAGGGCTTCGCGTGTGTGTGTGCCTGACAGTTTGTGTGCGCGTGTGTGACAGTGCGTGTGTGTGACAATAAGTGTGTGTGTGTGTGTTTGACAGTGTGTGTCCGAGACGGTGGAGTGACGTGTCATCCTATGTACCCTGCAGAACCGCATGCATGAGTCTATGAAGCTGTTTGACAGCATCTGCAACAACAAGTGGTTCAGGAAGACGTCGGTCATTCTGTTCCTCAACAAGAAGGACATATTCCAGGAGAAGATCAAAAAGTCTCCTCTCTCCATCTGCTTCCCTGAGTACTCAGGTAGACCATCGCCGAGGCCTGGAGGAGGGATAGGACACAGTCCATACACAGGATGTGATGCAATAGAAACGCAGCCTTCTATATTCCAGAGTAGAGTAGAGCAGAGTATGAGGAGATTTATAATGCAACGTGATAGAACGTGAATCGAAGCTGAAACGATAGGAAGGATGGAGAGAGGGATGAACGGAGAGGGCGGGACGGACGGATGGCGGGGGAGGAGTCTTGTCTTTCCTCTCCGTCTGTGCATCCCTCCATCCCTGGCCTTTCTCCAGGTTAGCTGGACAGCATTATGGGAGGAAGAGAGGGGGAGAGAGAGGGACGGAGGTGGAGAGAGAAGGGGGGGAAGAGACAGTGTGTGTGTGAGAAGAGAGAGCGAGAGAGAGAGCGAGAGAGAGGAGCTAGAGAGAGAGGAGAGCGAGACAGATGCAGTCAGAGAGAGAAGAGCGATACTGAGCAGAGCAGCTCGATCTAGAGCTCCGATCTCGCCGCTCTCTCTCCCCAGTGAGAAATAACGAGTCTAATCACAAAACACCTGGTTATAAACCACCTCTTCTGCAGGAGAAGGTAAAAGTGTTTTCCTCTCCAAATCTTCGGGACTAATACCGTATTTATGTTCTGGTCGTCCTTCCTGTTTCCTGTCTCTCTCTGCCAACCCCCCCCAGGTCCCAACACCTTCATGGAGGCGGCGGCCTACATTAAGTCTCAGTACGAGAGTAAGAACAAGTCCCTCGACAAGGAGGTGTACACCCACGAGACCTGCGCCACTGACACCAACAACATACAGTTTGTGTTTGACGCCGTCACCGATGTGATCATCGCTAACAACTTGAGGGGCTGCGGCCTCTACTGACCACGCCCACAGCGCCATAAGCCCCGCCCACTGTCGACAAGCCCAGCCCCCCGTCTATGAACGTCTCCCTGTCCGAAGTAGACCCCTTATCCTCCAGGGTACCTCCCCCCCCAACCTCTCTTCGATCCTCTAGTCCTGCACGCTAGCAAACCAAAGAAACACTTGTTACTTGTTTATTATCAGTCATGATGAACCAGCCCCTCGGCTTCCCCTCCTGCAGGCTAGCTGAGGGTTTTCGTAGGATGTTTTGTGACCCGCTGAACGATCGATCGCTGCGTTTTGAGAGCGGAGAGACGTGGGCCTGCTGTGTAAATAATGTGAAGTTGTGGATTGCCTTTTGGTCCGTTCTATTGGCATTTTTTTTCTCTGCTTGTAAGCGTAAGTGCTTAGTCGTGTGATAGCGCACCTAGCTTAGCTCGCCTAGCTTAGCGTGCCTAGCTTAGCTCGCTGCTGTCGCTACAAGCCTGTCGGTCAGAAGTGTGACGGTGGGTTCAGACTGGTTCTCTGGTGAGGTGGAAGTCCTACCTCAGACTCGTGATGTCCCCGTGTTGGACCAGCAGGCTGCTTCGTCACCCCGGCACGTTCCCAGCTCATCTGTAGTCATCAGAGGGCATGATGGGTGTATCGGATATCTGAAGTGCGTGTGTGTGTGTGTGTGCGTGTGTGTGCGTGTGTGTGTGGTGACCTGGTGTGGAGTCATTATCCAGCAGTCAGCTGTTTCATGCCGGCTGGCACGGGCCCTCAGGGAGAACAGGAAATGTCACAACACCCATGTCTGCCCATGCCAATACCGCTCCAGACAGAAGATAGGACACCCGTGTCCCTCCGCCAAATAATACTCCTCTCTTTCAGGCCAGCCAAGGCCACCACAGGTTGTCATGGAGACAGATGCTCTGACTCACACTGTTCTCTGATTGGTCTGCTTTTACGGGGTCACGCCCAGACAGGGTCCAGGTGCATCTGTGTGATGTTTAGTTTGACGTGTGTTTTGATGTGTGTGTTTGAGAAGGGAGGGGAGGTGGAGTTACTAACAGCCCCTGTGTGCCATAGTGGAGACATCCTCTCCCATTCCAGAGGCCAAACGGAGGGAAGCCAGCAGTAAGGTACAGTGTTTGTAATGTAACTGCCGTCTCAAGCACTTCCTGGTCTCTTTAGAGCAGAGTTATGGACAGGGAACAGCCTGTGTGAAGGTTACAACGGGCTGTGTGTGTGTGTTTGTATGTGTTTGCGTGTGTTTGTGTGTGTCTGTGTGTGTTTGTGTGTTTTGTGTGTCTGTGTGTGTTTGTGTGTGTCTGTGTGTGTTTGCGTGGTTTGTGTGTGTTTGTGTGTGTGTGTCTCCGGCCTTAAACCTGTCTGACAGACAGACAATAAAAACAGTGGTTGATAGGCAATAACAGGAGCAGGCGCGGAGGACACTGGTTAGGGACTTTATTACCCCGCAGTCAGACTGAGGTGATTGAGGCTGAGGTAAAAGGATGACGCGTGTCTGGCGTAGAGCTACTGAGGCGCTGGTGACTGTGTGAGGGAGAGAGATGACAACAGCAGCAAGTCTGTTTTGCCCTGACCACCACCCGCGTGTGAGAAGGAGGAGGAGGGAGTGGCTCCTCTCACCTCCCTGGGCGGCCGAGAGCCTCGCTTTCCACAACAGATACTGCAGACACGAAGGATGTAGCGGTAGCATCTAGAACTGGGGAATCCAGGCAGGCCCGTTAGCTGCAGTAGACAGCCCTAGAGCATGTGTGTTCTAGAGTGCTGCGAACATGTGTGTTCTGATAGTGTTGTGTGTTCCTAGAATGTTGCGAATGTGTGCGTTCTAGAATGTTGTGTGTTCTAGAATGTTGCGAACGTGTGCGTTCCTAGAATGTTGCGAACTGTGCGTTCCTAGAATGTTGCGAATGGGTGTGTTCTAGATGTTGTGTGTTCTAGAATGCCCTCAGACTCGAGCCTAACCTGTAGTTCAGAGAGCCTCATCGGCAAAGCCCCTGGTGACTCTCCCATGATGCACTTCAGCTTTTTTGCTCGTTTTAAAAGGCGGTGTATTGATCTGCTTCAAGTGTACAGAACCTCTTAGAGCCAGCAACCTGCCTGACACTAATCCTGCCTTAGCTAAAGATAAGATGATCAAAACTTCAGGAATCCCCTGTCGGGGAAATATGGGTTTTGTCAGCAGCAGAAAGACAAGCAAAACATGTAAATGCAGTAATGAAAACATTATAAATAATAGTAATAATATAAAAACAATGGACAAATAATAAACTATAAACATATAAACAATGAATGTTGTTAGTCACCAGCTCAGCCTACCAAAGAACCTTACCCAGAACCTACAAAAAGACCTTGCCAATACCTTGCCTCCAACCCTACGTGACCCCCTTGGCCCCTGTCCAGCTGTCCATGTCCTGTTGGAGAAGCTGTATGATATTTCACTGCTGTAATGAATACTATTTTGCTCCTTTTCTCCTCTCCCCTCCTCTCTTCTTTCCTCCTCTCTTCTCTCTCTCTCTTCTGCTCTGCTGTCCCTCTTCTCTCTTCTCCTCTCTTTCTCCTCTCCCCTCTCTCTCCCCTCTCCTCTCTCTCTCTCCTCTCCTCTCTCTCTCTCCTCTCTCTCCTCTCTCTTCTCTCTCTTCTCCTCTCTCTCCTCTCCTCTCTCTCTCCTCTCTCTCCCCTGCTCTCCTCTCTCTCTCTCCTCTTCCTCTCTCTCTCTCCTCCTCGTCTCCTCTCTCTCCCTTCTCTCCTCTCTCTTCTCCTCTCCCCTCTCCTCTCTCCTCTCTCCTCTCCTCTCCCCTGCTCTCCTCTCTTCTATCATGTTTTCCGTCCCTTCCCTTGCACTCTTCGACTGTGTTGATATTTATTGAAAGGTGTATTTTTTAACATCCTAATAAAGCACCACATGAAACACGCGTTGGATCTTTCTACTGGATTCTGGAGTTTTTACTCTTTTTTTCCTTCCTCCATTTGACTCTTGTGATGTCGGTTGGACTGAGACACACCCTCACACACCCTCACCGTCTCTCACACACACGTCACACCGGACTAAGAATATCATGCTCTTATTTACACAGCATCCCAGATAACAGACACCCCGCCATTTCTCCCCTGCCAACGCACACCGCCTCGCACTGCTCCGATTGGTGGTTTATCAGTCACATGGTTTGATCTTCTCTCCTGTTCTGTCCTATTAGGGTGCTTCGTGGGGCTCCTCCTTCCTGTCCAGGCTGACTGGGACTCTGCTACTTCTGCCAGGGTTATACTGCTTCGACTCTAACCTGTCCCTCTCTCTCTCTCCCTCTCTCTCCCTCCATTCTCTCGCTGTCCTCCCTGTCCTCCTTCTTCTTATCCTCTTTCCCCTCCTCTTCCTCATCTTCCTCCTCTGCAGAATCGCATGCACGAGTCTCTAATGCTGTTTGATTCCATCTGTAACAACAAGTTCTCTTCATTGACACCTCCATCATCCTCTTCCTCAACAAGAAGGACTTGTTCGCTGAGAAGATCAAGAAGTCTGCTCTGAGTATCTGTTTCCCCCGAGTACACAGGTAAGACGCCCGGCCCAGTTCACACCACAGCACACCACCTCCAGACGCCAGACCCCACCATCAACCTGCTGGGAGGAACGGAAGGGAGAGAGAGTCAGTCAGGCAGACATACAGAGAGAGAGCGTGGGAACAGAGAGAGTCAGGTGGACAGAGTTAAAGAGAGGCAGACATGGAGAGAGGCAGACAAGCAGAGAGACAGGTGGACAGAGTTAAAGACAGACAGACATGGAGAGAGGCAGACAAGCAGAGAGACAGGTGGACAGAGTTAAAGACAGACAGACATGGAGAGAGGCAGACAAGCAGAGAGACAGGTGGATGGTCAGAGATTGAGAGACGGGTGGATAAACAGGCAGAGAGAGAGAGAGACAGAGCAGGAGGCAGAGAGGGGAGCTTAGCGCGTGTCTCTTCTCCTGGGCTCTGAGGTGTTTCAGCTGTAGCCTGGCCAGCAGAGGCAGCCACCCTTCATCAGCCAGGGAAGAAGAGCCGTCTCCCTCCGTCTGCACACTACACACTCACCACACACACACACACTGTACACTACCACACTCACTACACACTCACCACACACACCACATGCTGTACACTACACACTACATACTGCACACTACACACTCACCACACACACTGCACACCACACCACACACCATATAGTCACCACACACCATGCTGTACACTACACACTCACTACACACCACATACTGTACACTACAAATTTACATTAATTTACTTTTAGTCATTTAGCAGACGCTCTTTGGACATTCCCCAAGGACACAATGTCATCTTGGCACAGCCAGAAATCGAACCGGCAACCTTCGGATTAGTAGCCCGACTCCCTGACACACTCACCACACACCACACCACACACACACACACACACACCACACACACAACCACACACATAACACACACACATACTACACACACACACCCACCCATAAGGACAGAAGACACAGCAGAAAGGAACAGTTAGACTGGATAGACTGAAAAAGTCACACAATAATCGTCTGCCCCCCCCTCCCCTCCATCTTCCCCCTGCTCCACCTCCCTCTCCTGCTCCCCTTCCCCCTGTCCACCTCCCTCTCCTCCCCCCTGCTCCACCTCTCTCTCTCCTCTGCTGCCCACCCTCCCTCTCCTGCTCCTCTTCCCCCTGCTCCACCTCCCTCTCCTGCCCCCCTCCCTCTTCCCCCCCTGCTCCACCTCCCTCTCCTGCTCCCATCTTCCCCCTGCTCCACCTCCCTCTCCTGCCCCCCCCCTCCCTCTTCCCCTGCTCCACCTCCCTCTCCTGACTCTCCCCCTCTCCACCTCCCTCCTGCCCCCCTCCCCTCTCTCCCCTGCTCCATCCCTCGCTCCCCCTCCCTCTTCCCCCTGCTCCACCTCTCTCCCCCCTCCCTCTTCCTCCTCCTGCTCTCCCTCTCCCCCTTCCCCCCCTCCCCTTCCCCTGCTCTCCTGCCACCCCCTCCCTCCCTCCCCCCAGGTCCTAACACCTACGACGATGCTGCTTCCTACATCCAAGCTCAGTTTGAGAGCAGAACCGCTCGCCCAACAAGGAGATCTACTGTCACCTGACCTGCGCCACCGACACAGGGAACATCCAGGTGGTGTTCGACGCCGTCACTGACATCATCATCGCCAACAACCTGAGGGGGTGTGGCTTGTACTGAGCACGATCAGTCGTCGTCCCCCTGCGCAACCCCCCCTTCCTCCTCTGGAAATGATCCTAATTGAAATGCAACTTGGTAAATATTAATAATGATAATTTTAAAATAGGCCTACGTATATATAAATAATATATATATATAATGTTTTTAGTTTGTCTTCAAAGAGCTGCCGACAGAACTGATTTCCTAAAGAAGCCCGGCCTTTTATCAAGGTACTAGATCAAAACCCTCTCCAACTGTGTCTTTCTGTTTGTAACAAAACAACCCTCACTCGTTTTACAAAATGTGTTTTTATTTTGTTTGTTTTTCTTCATGTTTTATTGTTTGATCATGTGTGTATCTTTATGACATGTGTATCTGCCTATACTGGGCAAGCTGGCACAAGCTGGCCAGGCCAGCAGACAGACCTGTCTAGACCAGTCAGCAAGACTGCAACAGTCAGGCCAGACAAGACCTGTCTAGCGACTGTCAGCAGCAAACTGTCACGACCTGTCAGGCCAGACAAGACCTTCTAGACCATGTCAGGCCAGACGAGACCTGTCTAGACGACCTGTCAGGCCAGACAAGACCTGTCTAGACGACCTGTCAGGCCAGACGAGACCAGGCTCGGCCAGGCCAGATGAAATCCCCACGGCCAGGCCAGCCTGCCTGTCTGTAACAATGCTGTACTGATGTAGAAACACATCTAGTTAGAACACGGTCTCATCTCAGTCAGACCAGCTAGCAACACACTGCATCCTCTGTCTGTCCAGTCTCTCATCCACTCTCATCCTCGTCCTCTTGAGAATGGGGCTCTCTCATCCCTCTGTCTGTTTAGTTTAGAGCTGTTCGAACCTCGAGAAGATCAGAGGCGTTCCTTTCACTCTCCACGCCCTACTTCCTGTTTCTCTTAAACAGCCTTGCCATTGGCTACGTGCACAGTGGGCCACGTCATGTGAGCCAAGCCTCTGAACCTATCAGGTTGTGTGATAAATGTCATATCAGTGCCAAGTCCAGATGCCTGGCAGGTTAGGGCCTAGCTCTAGAGTCACCTAACCACTAACACCTTCACGTAAAGATCCTCGCGTTTATACTTTCTTTTTATTAATCTTTGATTAATTTATTAATGTATTTATTGATTGTCTATCCCACACACACACACACTTCTGCACTCACCACACACTTCTCACATTTCCCCCCCCTCGTCCCTCTCTCTTCCTCCATCTCCGTCCATCCCCATGTACCCCTCCATGGTGTCCTGCTCAGGGTTCAGGCGAGAGGTCAAACCTCCACCCCTGCTCCTCCCCCATCCTCACCCAGCCCCTGCCCTCCTCCCCCTCCTCACAAGAACAGCATGAGATATTCAGCCTTTGTATATAGAGACAGTTAAACACTTCACATAGACACTGTTGACAAAAATGTAACAAAATAGGAAAAAAATAGAAAATAGAAAAAGCCGGCCTTAGAAGAGAATGTCTCCACCTAGTGTAGCGTGGTGACGGTGGGGATGAGGGGGGGCGGCAGATCAGCCAATCCCTGCTGGTGAAGTGGTCCTGCTGGGTTAGAGGTCACCAAACCTGTGTCAGGGTCGGGTTCTGTAGACGCGCAGGTTCTAGAATCTTTACACGTAAAACTATAAAGAAATGGGAGGGGGGTAAAAGTATAAAAAAGTGACAATGAAAAAGTGACAATAATAATAAATGACGATGATAAGAATTACAATGCCGATGATGATGATGAGGATTGTGTAATATTATTAAAGTATATTTCTTGTGCTTTGTAGCTATACAGAACATTTGTTTCTCTCTCCCCTTTTTTAAATAAGAGACGTTTTGCAAGGGTTTCCATGGTGCAGTGGGAACTGTTCTTACTGACTAACCCATGATCTAGATGTTCTATGACTGTAGCCATCTTCTTTTTGCCTGTTCTCCCTGCATTCCTGTGTCCTTAGCCTGACTTATAATGACATAATTATATGATATCTATTTTTATTATTTTGGAAGAACCACTTTGTTGCCCATCCTGCCTCTGTAGGGGGTACGGAGGCAGGGCCTCACACTGTACAGAGTCCCTGCCTCTGTAGGGGGTACGGAGGCAGGGCCTCACACTGTACAGAGTCCTTCACCACTCTCTCTCTC
>CAEFZP010002345.1:0-2500 GCA_903064625.1 Mallotus villosus | reverse complement strand
CAGAATATCTTATTAATTGATGTGTGTTAGGTGGTGGTGCTATGAAGGCTCCGTTCGTCTTCTCTTTCTCTCCACTAATATCTCTCTCAATCTCCATCCATCCTCATCCTTGTTTTATGTTCTGACTGTATGTTACCTGTGTGTATGAATGCATGTGCATGCGTCTTATCTAGAGATTACAAATACTTCATGAGGTCCTGTGGTAGATTATCAAACCAAGTAAATTGTTTTATAAGAGAAACGCCCCATGTGTGTGATTAGTGGGTGGAATGATGTCTTTCTGCATCTCAGGCGTGTTATTATACGCCTAGCAGCCATTGCGTTACCCACGCTCATACTGCGGGTATGTAGGAGTGCCAATACTCTCCACAAGGAACAATTGGGAGTTTGGGTCATGGAATAAGGTGGAAGTGTGCATGCGTGTGGATGTGTTACTCTCTATTTCACTGTATGCCACACTATCCATAAGTCTATTAAAGCTATGTCAAGTTGAGACGCCTGCGCACTTGGGCCTTATAGTGAGTAGAATTGTGAATGGGGGGAGTATTTGTGGTGTAGCCTACAGTCAGGAGTCGGACTCGCGGGAGCCAGGAAGTAGTCTCAGACATGCAGCGCAACGGATAAAGTAGAGCGAGCGCCCGTTTGTTGTCAGTGGACGCTGATCACACGCTTCGGGGTGAGAGCGAATTATAGCCAATTGCGAAATTGAGTTTAGCCCAGTGTAGTGGCAGAAAGTGACCGCCTTGTATTTGAGAGATCACGACTTTTTGACAATAAGGTACACATATCGCATAAAGACTTTGGGACACACTCTTCTGAAAAGACGCGGAAGGAGTTGAAAACGAGACTACTGTCTAACAGCAAAAGCTTCTCTCGTTTAGAAACATTTAAAGTAAAGGAAAAATAGCTCAGACATCCTTCAAGATGCCTCGGGTCGTCCCGGATCAGCGGAGCAAGTTTGAAAACGAAGAGTTCTTCAGGAAACTCAGTCGCGAGTGCGAGGTAAATTCTTTTGGGCTTCGATGAATAAACTGGTGGCGGAAACAAAGTAACTCATAAGCAGAAACGAACGTCGAGCCAGGAAAGCGTCTCCGTTCTAAAGATAACTGCCGAAATGTCTATTTAAAATGAGGTTACTAATATTAAATGCATAATCTGTGGTATGTAGCCTAATCATGTGTTCCGAGTTATTCATAAATCTCACGTTTTAATATTACAAATTGTTCTTAATCTTGATGTGAAGGTTTTAAAACTGGTCCATCATATGACTGAGACGATGGCTCTCCTTGTGTCAAATATGCTGATTTTCACAAGATGTTTAATCATTCCATTCTTTATGGAAATAAATATTGCACCTCATGGTTCTAAGTTTTCATTGTTGCCTCAGTTTGTAACCTCATAATCAAATCAATAGCGCGGGATTCGGATTAGGGGGTCGAATTTATTTCCATATATCATCGGACATATTTATGATTCATAATTGTGTTTTCTTTCTCAAACTGTTTTTCCCTAACGCTTTGATTCCTCTGTACTTTTCAGATCAAATATACCGGGTTCCGAGACCGACCTCACGAGGAGAGACAGGCCCGGTTCCAGAACGCGTGCAGAGACGGACGTTCAGAGATAGTGAGTTCTATATTTCGCATTTTAAATAACAATACATTATCAGCTATTGTCCATGACCCTGGGATGTCAGACATAAATATCCAACGTGCCATTGCCTGTCAGACAAAATAAAAGAAATATTTCTTCCTTTCGAACCCAAAGTTATTGTTAAAATGGTTAAGGAGAGAAGACTGAATGCATTCTAGGTCACAGTTCATGCTTTAGGCCTACAGGTAGACCTTTCAAGTACCGAGAAAAAAATCTCTGCTGAAGTCCAAAAGCTTGTGAAAATGGGCACAGTCATAACGGCTTCCCGTGGCTACGGGCATGCTCGTGCGTCTACCTTTTTACTAGTTCACCCACGTGCCGTAGTACGGATGGATAATAGATGTGACACAGTTTTAAAGCTGCGTAGGCCTACTTCACTGACTGTAGCTGCCCAAAAGGTCCGAACTATTTTGTGCAGATTTTAAGAAAGTTGTATAATGCGAATTTCACTTTAGTAAGTTGTTGATTTTATAGACCTTGTAGTTGCAGAAATATTACATAAATAAGGCAAAGTGGCTGTTGGTAGAGACATTGCATCTGACATACCATGATTTATGAGGTGCATACTGTACTTTAAAGCTCTTAAAAAGGTAGTCACACTGTGGCCACTGATGAAGTTGCTGGTTTAAAACATTTCAGTGTCAGTTTGGAATTAATGTTTCCTTCTGTCTGTTCATATTCAGAGTGTGTCTGTGCTACTTTTATCAATTAATTTCAAAGGAAATACAGTCAACACATGTTTTTAATTTCGACAACAATAAAAAACTATTGAACATTCGTTAAAACATTCAGTATCAGGCCTCTCCGATCTTTATTAAATATATGCTGTGATCACGTACAGAGCTTG
>CAEFZP010002344.1:0-63529 GCA_903064625.1 Mallotus villosus | reverse complement strand
CTTTCTCTCCCTCTCTCACTTTCACGCTCTCTCTACTCCCCCCCTCTCTCTCCCTATGATGTAGTGGTCTGTTTTGAACAGTGGATGTTTACTCAGTGCTGGATGTGTGTGTGTGTGTGTGTGTCAGTGTGTGCATGTCTGTGTGCACGCACGTGTGTGATGTGCTTGTGTGTGTGTGTGGCGTGTGTGTGTGTGTGTGTGGTGTGTGGTGTGTGTCTCTGTGTGTGTGTGTGGCGTGTGTGTGTGTGTATGTGGTGTGTGTGTGTGTGGTGGTGTGTGTGTGGCGTGTGTGTGTGTGGTGTGTGTGTGTGTGGTGTGTGGTGTGTGTCTCTGTGTGTGTGTGTGTGTGTGTGTGTGAGAGGTCCCAGCTCAGGAAGAGCCCCCTCTGTTCGGTTCGTTTCACAGCTATGTCGTTGTTGACGAGCTGGAGCGCTGTGCCCACGCCGCATGCCAGATTCCATCCTCGACCTGCTCGGGAATGCTGCACCTCTCAGCAGACCTGGCACAGCCTTGATCTGAGCAAACAAGCGGCACCTCGGTCCGAATCCCCCCGGGCACACAGAACTACATCAGACTAAAGACAGCAGGTGTGTGTGTCGCTCAGGGGCAGAGCGTTTACCTGTAGACCAGGACCTCTCTGTGTCATGTTCACACCCTGTATGTCGCTCTGGGGGGAAAGCGTCTGTGAAGCAAACACATTATCATGATTCATATCAACAGTAGTAAACACTAGAATCCGAGAGGGACGTGAAGAATGCCATCGTTTATAGGGTTGTTTTGTACGAAATGGGAATCGCTTTGATGGTTAATAACGGACGCTGATCTGAAAGTTATTGGTTCGCCTTCTCTGACCTCTAAACTGACATGTAGGTCTATACAACAGCAGTGTATTAACCACAGATCCTGTGTCATTGGTTTATCGATTGAACCAACAGCAGGACATCAGATGAACATGCCCTACATACACTAGTAACAAGCTGACCGTGTATCATATTTGTCAATGAACACGTTGTAATCACGCATAACTTTGTTGCATATTAGTTACGTTTCTCTGGTGTAATCACGGGAAAAATGCAAGTGTGTAATAACAAAGCAAAACGTGTGTTTGCTGTTACGATTGAAAATGAAAGTGTTAACCTCTCTTTATTTAGTTTGGATATTAGATTTGGTATTAAAACACTAGTTAGCATCAGGTTAGCATGCGAGACAGAATCAACAAAACTGATAGAAAAAATTCATCGTCACTTCATTGTGACTTCATACTACGAAAACTTTCGCTGTTTGAGCGTTGTAACAGCATTAGAACACAACGCTAGTAACATTTACATTCAAATCCATACATTAAAAATTACAGTAGCAACGTATTTGCTCTCTATGGATTGGGTTCGTCACGACACCCCCACGGTGAAAACGATTCTTACGCAAACGAATGAATGCTCGTGATTTGCTAGATTTAGCCCCCCCCCCTCTTCTTGGGTAACTTATTACAGGAGTTTACGGGCGGAGTCGGTTGCCGTCAGAGATAAATTGTGAGTGGTACAATAGTGAGTGCCGGGTACAAAACTGTCCTTTTTACAATTTCTGTAGAGGGACCGTAATCGGTGTACCTAGGACCATACAACTAAATTAATTGAAAAAGGGAAATTGAAAGGAAGAATATGTCGGCAAATAAAGATGGAGACGGTGGATGGAAGAGCTTTGTGTGGAACTCAGAGAAAAAGGAATTTCTTGGACGCACTGGGGGCAGTTGGTGTAAGTAGGCAGCCCCTTTTACAATTATTTTAATCGACGAGTTGCCGGATAATATGTCACAGGGTTGGAATACGATGTCCTTTGTATCTTATTTTTGGAGTTCGATCGCGTAAAAGCGCATGGATGACCCGTCCATTTCCTCATTGAGAAACACGAGCACCTGTTTGAGCCGACTTGTAGCTGCAGCGTCGTGACTTTCCTTTTCAATGGAAAATGGATCCACACAGAAAAGACCCAAATGAAATTAGCCCACTAAATACATTTCCAACTAAACAGTCTAATGTTAAAGTTGATGAGGATCAGTTAGTTATAGCATAATAGACACGTTATAAAACAGACTTATTTGATATTGCGGTATTATTGTCTACTTTCCTTTGCTGTTTGCTAAGAGTAGTAGCAGGCTAATAACGTTCTTTTAGTTAAGTATTGACGTTAATCAGGTCATTCGCTCAAAGGGAGAGCCGTCAGTGTGGGCGTCATTTCAAGAGGTCATTTTGAAGGACAAAATTGGCATTCGATGGTGACGTCCAAGAGTTTGAAAATATAATAACACGAGATGTATGGGATATTGCTCATCTTTATTTTAGTCACCGGTTGCACTGGAGCGCTGAAGGCACAGCCACGGATCAGCATAGAGAAGCCTGTAGGCTAGCTTTCAATGAGTCTACCCGTTTACAGTGGAGGAACAACCGTGTCCAATCAATCTTAAATAATCACATACTTGAGGCTTCACAGTAGCCTAGGTCGATCCCTTATTTACACAGGGAATGAAAAAACACGCCGTTCCCAAGGTTAGTCAAGGTAGTCTTCCTGTTTTCACATTAGTTTTGAAGCCGGGAGTTCCGGCAATCTTATGTAAATTAAGCTAAACAATGAGTATCGATTTACCCATGAGCGGTAGGCTACTCTAGTTGTCACAACGATACTTTTTCCCTTACACCAACGTTACATTGTACCGTCGTGCGCCCCATTCAGTTTATTTAGTTGTATCTTGAAACCAATCTTTTTATCCGACCCCATTCGAGTTAATAGGAAGAGGAAGATCCGCTCGTGGCTAGTCATAGTTAGTCATATTGCCGCCCCTTCCCGTTGTGCTAAAAGTTGTGTTGCACAAGCCATTGACAGATTTAATTATTTGATTTGTGGTATTTTTCCCGTTAGTCAGACAAACAAAATACGCCCATTAGATTCAAAGTACGAGGAATCCTCGATTGAACCACTTGTGGCATGAAATCGTGCAATAATGGTCGTCAAACAGGGAACGCGATCTCAAGTTCTCTCCGAGTGAGAAAGAGGGATTGTGTTCGCCTGAATGTTCAACTCTGACATTCATTCAGCGATAACGATTCAAACAATTGGCTTCGACGACACCTCATTTTTTCTGCTGTCGGTGGGCTTAAATCACGACTAGGTCGTGTTCGGAAAGTCAAGGTGCGCGCCACTACGAGTTCTGTGTCGTGTGTCATGCCCAACCCGTCGACAGAAGAGACCGCTCTCGTGCTACGTCTTCAGGGGTGCCACAACATGTCTGTGTTTTCTCATCACGACGCACGAGCGACTGGGTGTGATGTGGGGGAGGGGCTAGGAGATGCGGTGAGAGGTTGTCAAAAGGCAGGCCTCGTGTGAGAAAACAAATGTAACAATCAAGTTCGGATGAAAATGTATATTTGTAGACCCAATTTATGTTAACAGTGTTAGACGACCTTTACAAATACCCCCAACTGTCATGCCACTTCAATTATTCAGATATCTTACTTTTGTCTCAAATTAGATTTTGGTTAGGGATCAGAATAGCCAAATGCGCCTCACACACACACACAATGATTGAATCACTACGTCGAGGGTAAACATGATGTTCCTCATGAAACATCAGACTGTGCCGGTCATGACGGGCTAAAGCAGAAGGAAAGCCCATCCCCTGTAGTAAGCATGTTGTTACCAACATGTGCTCTCGCTTGTCAAACCTGTTGCCGGGGAGGAGGGGGGGGAGGGGAGGGAACGCTGTGCTCGCACACTCAGTGACACATCCAGTCAGACTGGAGAGACAGGACCCTGTCTGTCAGCGCATCCAGTCGGGGTGGCCGTTCACTAGGGGTGTACTAGGGGTGTACTAGGGGTGAGCGTTCACTAGGGGTTTACTAGGGGTGAGCGTCTACTAGGGGTGTGTACTAGGGGTGAGCGTCTACTAGGGGTTTACTAGGGGTGTACTAGGGGTGTGCGTTCACTAGGGGTGTACTAGGGGTGTACTAGGGGTGAGCGTCTACTAGGGGTTTTCTAGGGGTGTACTAGGGGTGTGCGTTCACTAGGGGTGTACTAGGGGTGTGCGTTTACTACAGTTCAGAGGCGACATGGTTTCGTCAGCATTCAGTAACCTTGGAGTCGGTGATCTTCACAGAAAGCAGCGTGTAATAAACCCAGCGGGGCTTCAGAGAAATGTCCAGCGGATCGTGGGTGCAAAGGTTAACGAGACACCTTCTAGCGCAGGCTTGTAACCGCCGAGGGTTGAGACGCGTCGTAGTAAAAAACGGATGTATGATGAATATTTGGTGTCAGATGTTTTGATGTCGCTGCGTACCTTGTTCCCTGCTGTCTGAATCTTCAGAACCAAGATTACCGAATCTGAAATATTCACAGTAGTTACACAAGAGTAAATAAATGACTTTTCTGCCAGTAAACTAACTGATCCGATGAGTCATTACTATAAGGTGGCAGAATCTAAGACATTGGTTTCAAGGTTTCATTCTGTTATCTCTGTAACCACCCAGACAACAGGATGGTAGGACTGTACATCACATCAACACAAGACAAGAAAACGTCAAAACTAAAGGGTGGAATTCAAGCAGTCGCAGGAAGCGATTAGCAGCAGAAACTCACGCGTGAACTCGCTGTCGACGCGTTCCGTAACCAGATCTCTTGTTCCTCTGTTCCACAGTCAAGATCTTGTTGTTCTACGTGATCTTCTACGGATGTCTGGCAGGGATCTTTGTCGGGACTATCCAGGCCCTTCTCCTGACCCTGAGCAACTACAAACCCACCTACCAAGACCGCGTAGCCCCCCCAGGTAAGACCCCGCGGGCCAGTGAAAACCGCTTCATCACCGCCAGGAATGATGCTAAGCTAATGTTGTGGTACGGTGCGAAGGTCATCGGTTCTGTGTTAGTTGGTGTATACGAGTGCAGACACCAGCAGAACAGGCCAGTCCAGCCTAAACCAGGCGTCTTGACCTTGAACAAGCAGCTAATGTGCTAGCAGCTAGCCATCACGACTCAGGTGCGTTCGTGTTCTTCTCACCAGGAGAGCCATGGTGTGTGTGTGTGTGTGTGTGTGTGTGGTGTGTCGAACGGTTCCAGGCAGGCGTCTGAGCGGCTAGTTAAAGTGTGTGTGTGTGTGTGACCTCGGAGAGGTGCAGCCATTTTGTCCTTGAGTGTTCGTGCCTGAGGGTGTGTTTTAGTGTCCTGGGGGATGCCTGTCTCTCCTCACGACAGCCTCTTCCTTGGAGCTTTCACAGCTAACACGCTATAGAACATACGCAAACACCAATGCATATCAAAATATCAATTATTTGCTTTTCACAGAATGTGAGAGTTAACCTCCCTAAGCTTGTTTTTTTCACTTTCGGGAAGATTTTTTTTTCCTCTCTCTCCTGTAATCTTCTGAAAGCAGACGTAAAGAAACAAAACAGTTCCTTTTGTGTTGGCTAGCACGGCCTCCATAATCTGAGAGAGAGAGTTTGGAAGCGGCCCTGCTCCCTCGGTGCCAAGGCATCCCTGCCCGGTCCAGCCTCACACACACACACACACACACACACACACACACACACACACACCACACACACACACACACACACACTGTGCCACTGACTGTTTGCATAGCACACACTGTCGCCTTGGCGGTATTTTTAGCAGTCATTGTAAATGACCGGCCTCACACACAAGCAGCAGTCTGCCTGCTGGTTTGCCCGACGGCCATTTCCCCCTCTCGCTAAGAGGTGGACTATCACACAGAGAGCCCAGTAAAGCAACGGCATAAGTAGGTGTGGAGTGTGGTGGGCTTGAAGTGAGTTTCCGTTGGTGCCTTGATAAAAGAATGACAAGGACAGCTTGGTTTAAAGAACCCTGGTCCCTCCTCTCATTCTGGGGCTAAAAGTTTCCATTGAGAGAGAGAGAGAGAGAGAGAGAGAGAGAGAGAGAGGGAGGGAGGGAGAGAGAAGAAAGAGAGGGAAAGGGAGAGAGAGTAGGGACAAGAAGAGAGAGTGGAGGCACGTGAGTCAGAGTGGGTGAGTGGGGGTAGGGGCACCAGCACACTTTCACAAGCCCTGACTTTGAGTACAAAGTGAATCAAAGTGTAAAATGCTCCTGTTCTCGAGGGTTTTCCCTCCAAGATTCTGAAATTCAAATGCGTCTGTCAGAAGGTGTAGGATGACTGAATAAGAGATCGGCTGTTTTTGTGTCAAAAGCCCACGTTTAAAAACACGAAGTCACTGGATTTCACACAATGTGATGTTCCCTCTCTCTCTCTCTTCCTCGTTCGTCACTCTGCTTAGGCCACGCCCTCTCATGGCCTTGAACAGACGATCTGTGGAAAATTACTGAGAGGGAGTTTTCAAAGCTCATGTTTGGAACCCTCAAAACGCTAGTTAGCTAGTTAGGGTTTTAAATGGAGTGGCTAACCGAAGTGTTATGCATGTATTTGAACCATCATCGACAAGGAGAAAGTCTTTTATAGATCTGCTGGCTGTATGTACTTATTTGTTGCAGATTTCCTTTGAATTGGGGGTATATCTGTTTAGAAACTGTCTGATGCTTATTCAAACCTCGTCCTTGCTTGTTTAACGGGGTTGAGAATTGTTTTAACGGGATTTTCACTAATCCGGCCAAACATATTGTTTAGCACGCTGGCACAGCCTTTTCCCAGAGAAATCCAGAATGAAAACGGCAACACAAGCCATAGCAAATATTTATTATAAATTTGAATATTCCTCAAATTGTTGTTTATTACTGGAATGTGTATCTGTCTTGTTTTCAACACGTCATCTATTAAAGGAAATGAGAATACTCACAAATGCTAGAACACGTTCATTATTACTGGAGGAGGGTTGTGTGAGGGAGTAAGACGGGGTTGTGACCGAGCGCTCTCTCTCCCCACACAGGTCTGTCACACACACCCCGCTCGCTAAAATCTGAAATATCTTTCAACATCACCGACGCGGCGTCTTATAAGACGTACGTGGAAAGCATGGCGGCGTTCCTGGAGAAGTACGACGACGAAAAGCAGATCAGCGAGATGGACTATGAAGACTGCGGAGGTCAGTATCAAGCAGCTGAGAGTTTGTGTCCATGTTGGGGACGTGTGGATCATAGCTGACCCCTGACCCCTGACCCCCTGCTACACATCAGCTACCCCGGGGAAAAGACACCCAAGCCTGGCCCACTAGACTTCTGAATGAAACCCAGCGTGTGCTTGTTCTAGAGGGGCCGTTTCCCAACACAAGACTGCATGTTAGACTCAGTGTGTGTCCAGGTGTCCCCAGGTGTGTGTCTGACCCCTCCCCTCTCTCTCCTGCTGTGTGCAGAGGTGCCAGGCATGTACATGGACCGCGGGGAGCTGGAGAGCGGAGACGGCGTGAGGAAGGCCTGTAGGTTCAAGAGGACCTGGCTGAAGGGATGCTCTGGGATGGAAGATAAAACCTTCGGCTTTCAAAGCGGGAAGCCGTGTCTGATCGTCAAGCTCAACAGGATCGTCAACTTCAGACCAAAGGTGAGTCTGCAGAAATACTCTGTAAATACTCTGAAACCTCAGCCTCTCCCAGGACTGTGTTCGTGCAGGTTATCCCCCATAAAGGGATCTCCCTGTGATGTTAATAACAGCGTTTGATGTTTTCTTTCAGCCTCCGACCAACAGTACCACCGCCTTGCCCGTACCGGTCCAGATCAAACTCAATCCCAGCGTGATCCCCATCCACTGCACTAACAAGGTACCTAACCTCATCCCCTAGCTCAGATCCAGGGTAGGGGTCACATCGGGGTCATCCCCTAGCTCAGATCCAGGGTAGGGGTCACATCGGGGTCATCCCCTAGCTCAGATCCAGGGTAGGGGTCACATCGGGGTCATCCCCTAGCTCAGATCCAGGGTAGGGGTCACATCGGGGTCATCCCCTAGCTCAGATCCAGGGTAGGACGCTCTCTCTCTCTCAGGCCTTCCTAACCCTGATGCCTTCCTGTGTTTCAGAGGGCAGAGGACGAAGGGAAGATCGGAGAGATCCAGTACAATCGGGATGGGAGGCGGCTTCCCCCTGCAGTACTACCCCTACTACGGCAAGCTGCTGCACCCCAACTACCTCCAGCCCCTCCTGGCCATCCAGTTTACCAACATCACCCTCAACAAGGAGCTGCGTATCGAGTGCAAAGCTTTCGGAGGGAACATTGACTACAGCGAGAAGGATCGCTACCAGGGACGTTTTGACGTTAAACTCACCATTACTTCATGACCTCAGCTACCGTCATAGCTCTACACTCTGACCCATTTCAAAACAACTAATTTAGAGAAATAAAGAGTTCAAATGAAAAAGAAAAAAAACGTTTAAAAAAAAATCAAAAAGAAAAGAAAAACATGACTAGTCTTGGAACAAACTTTCATAATCTACGGGACCTTCACGTACTCTGTGTGCTTTACACTAGCTTTTCTGCATTTGTCTAGAATTAGAATGTACATTACAGGAAGAGTAGCAATAGCTAAATATTTATTCTACTGTAAATGAGAATATTCCTCGAGCTATGGGACGTGTTCATCTATTACTGTAAATTGCGATTCCACTACTGATAGGTAGCCATCAGTGTATGTGTCCCTGTGTCATTCTGCCTGGTGTGCTTTCTAGATATTGTTTGGAGTGTCCAGTGCAGTACTCACATACAACGGTCCTTTCCAATCCAAGATGTTCATTCTGTCGTCTTCTGTCTGCTTTAGTGGTCCAAGGTGTGTGTGTGCATGTGTGTGTGTGTACTAGTTTGTGTCTGTGTGCGAGGTGTGTGTGTTCACGTTTGGATGTGTTCCTGTATTCCTACTAACTGAAAACACTGGTCTGGTCTGCCCAGGACACAGGGTCCTGAGTGAGAGAACATGGCTGCACTCCATAGAATCCTTCTCCTATTTCTGTTATGTCTTCTAAGTTGATTGTAGGAGAAACTCCCTTTCTTTTAGGCTTAGATGTGTGGGACAGGAGTTAGATGACGTTTCTGTTTTTATGGCTTCTACTTCCTCGTGTTCTGTAGTGTCGAGCTGTAAGGTGACAGTGACACCTCAGTGCTTTTAAGAAAACAAAACAAGAAAAAAAAACTATTTTTTTTTGCTGGATACATCACATGATGTGGTGTAACTTTCTATTGAATGTTTTAGCCATTTTCATGGTGGAAGAATTTTATATTTATGCAGTTGTACAATAATTTTTTTTCGCAGGAAAAAGTGTCTGTATGAAACCAAATACCCAAGTCTCTGGTCAAAGGTTGGAATATCAGAATCGATGCAGTCCCCCCGTTGTAATAGGACGTTTTGTTGGTGTAAAAGTGCTTAAATTCAATGTTAAACATCAGAACACTTGCCAGGAGATCATCTGCTCTTGTCATTTTATTTAATCTGGGTAAGACCGAAAAACAAATAAATGGAAAAATGAGCCAGTGTTTAAGTCTCTTCTTTGAATACATAACATCGTGACAGGCTGGGAATCGTAGCTTCAGTCATCCATGATCTTGAAAAAATACTGCACCTGCAATCGAACAAACATAAAGAAGATTCACTTCCTACTTCCTGACAGGCAGATGATGGATACACTGTAGGTGTTCCAGGTTGATAAGTCACCCCTCGTCTGTCATGAGGTGATCGTTTACACACCACGACGTGTTCTGACTATCAAACACACTGCCAGAGGCAAGGTTACGGTTCACAAGAGAGAGACATCGAATGAGACACAGACAGAGAGAGAATGATAGAGAGACAAAGAGAGACAGACAGAGAGAGAATGAGAAGAGACAGAGAGAGAGAGAGAATGGAAGAGAGACAGAGAGAGACAGAGAGAGACAGAGAGAGAGAGAGAGAATGGAAGAGAGACAGAGAGAGACAGAGAGAGAGAGAGAGAATGGAATGAGAGACAGAGAGAGAGACAGAGATAGAGAGAGAGAGAATAGAGACAGAGAGAGACAGAGAGAGACAGAGAGAGAGATAATAGGAAGAGAGACAGAGAGTAGAGACAGAGACAGAGAGAGACAGAGAGAGAGAATGAAAGAGAGACAAAGAGAGACAGAGAGAGAGAGAATGAGAGAGAGACAAAGACAGAGAGAGAGAATGGAATAGAGACATAGAGAACAGAGAGAGAGATAATGACAGAGAGACAAAGAGAGAGACATAAGATGAGACAGAGAGAGAGATAATGGAAGAGAGACATAGAGAGAGAGAGAGAGATGAATGAGAGAGAGACAGAGAGAGAGAATAGAGAAGAGAGACAGAGAGAGATAGAGAGAGATAGAGAGAGATAGAGAGAGAGAGAGAGAGGATGAAAGAGAGACACAGAGAGACAGAGAGAGAGAGAGAGTCTCCTGCTAGCAGGACCTAAAGTTCCACTAAGAACCTGGCTTGGGAATGTGGAAGCTCAGGCAGTCACAGGCTAATGATTAACAAGGGCTCGTTTGTCCGCTCGGCAGATCAGGAGCTTGCCCGCACTGTGACGTCACGAGACCAGGCCCACACTCCCTTCCAAACAATGCTTTTGTTTCAAAGTGTCCTGCCATTCTTCTCCTGCCTCCAGACCGCCGTGGGATCTGAGCGAGCGCTGGCCCACTGACCAGTCATGGGACTGGGTCTGTGCCAGGCTGGGACCCAGGTGTGCTGGAGGACCAGGCAGTCATGAGCCACGACCACAGCCCCCGGGAGAGGGATAGATCAGTGGTACAACGAGGTATAGATCAGTGGTACTGCTGGGTATAGATCAATGTTCATGTTCAATTCAACACGTTCATGACAAGCCAGTTACATGAACAGTTACACTGGATCTAGAGAAGTCTGTATCTCTCAGTACACACTGTGTCTGTTGTTATTTTGACCGGTGGCACCTACCTCCAACACCCCATCGTCTGGGAGGTCGGTACAAGCCCTGTGTCACCTACCTCCAACACCCCATCCTCAAGCCCTGTGTCACCTACCTCCAGCACCCCATCCTCAAGCCCTGTGTCACCTACCTCCAACACCCCATCCTCAAGCCCTGTGTCACCTACCTCCAACACCCCATCCTCAAGCCCTGTGTCACCTACCTCCAACACCCCCATCCTCAAGCCCTGTGTCACCTCAACACCCCATCCCAAGCCCGTGTCACCTCCACACCCCTGCGGGGGCGGTCAGCCCGTGTCACCTTCCCAACTCAGCCCTGTGTCACCTACCTCCACACCCCATCCTCAAGCCCTGTGTCACCTACCTCCACACCCCATCCTCAAGCCCTGTGTCACCTACCTCCAACACCCCATCCTCAAGCCCTGTGTCACCTACCTCCAACACCCCATCCTCAAGCCCTGTGTCACCTACCTCCAACACCCCTCAGTCTCAAGCCCTGTGTCACCTTCCTCCAACACCCCCATCCTCAAGCCCTGTGTCACCTACCTCCAACACCCCATCCTCAGCCCTGTGTCACCTACCTCCAACACCCCATCCTCAAGCCCTGTGTCACCTCACCTCCTCCTCCAACACCCCATCCTCAAGCCCTGTGTCACCTACCTCCAACACCCCATCGTCAGGGAGGTCGGTACAGTGGACGGCGTTCTGGATCTTGTTTTTGCCGAAGAGAGCTCTCAGTGTGGTGGGCCGCAGGTGCCTCGCGATCTCCTGATGAAGAGACGAGAAGGGGAATCAGGAAAGACAGTGTGAAGTGGTGCAGTGTGATGCATGTACAAAGGGGCCTAATGTGACAGGGTGGCCTCCGTAGCAACAGGTGGGAGTAGTAACGTCCATGGAGCGCTGTGGACGTCACAGGGACCAGAGAGCTGTGAGCTGAGGGCTGTGAGCTGAGAGCTGTGAGCTGAACGCTGTGAGCTGAACGCTGTGAGCTGTGAGCTGAGGGCTGTGAGCTGAGAGCTGTGAGCTGAACGCTGTGAGCTGAACGCTGTGAGCTGAACGCTGTGAGCTGAACGCTGTGAGCTGAACGCTGTGAGCTGAACGCTGTGAGCTGAGGGCTGTGAGCTGAGGGCTGTGAGCTGAGGGCTGTGAGCTGAGGGCTGTGAGCTGAGGGCTGTGAGCTGAGGGCTGTGAGCTGTGAGCTGAACGCTGTGAGCTGAACGCTGTGAGCTGAACGCTGTGAGCAGAGAGCTGTGAGCTGAGGGCTGTGAGCTGAGGGCTGTGAGCTGAACACTGTGAGCTGAACGCTGTGAGCTGAGCGCTGTGAGCTGAGGGCTGTGAGCTGAGGGCTGTGAGCTGTGAGCTGAACGCTGTGAGCTGAACGCTGTGAGCTGAACGCTGTGAGCAGAGAGCTGTGAGCTGAGGGCTGTGAGCTGAGGGCTGTGAGCTGAGGGCTGTGAGCTGAACACTGTGAGCTGAACGCTGTGAGCTGAGCGCTGTGAGCTGAGGGCTGTGAGCTGAACGCTGTGAGCTGAACGCTGTGAGCTGAGAGCTGTGAGCTGAGAGCTGTGAGCTGAGAGCTGTGAGCTGAGAGCTGTGAGCTGAACGCTGTGAGCTGAACGCTGTGAGCTGAACGCTGTGAGCTGAGGGCTGTGAGCTGAGGGCTGTGAGCTGAACGCTGTGAGCTGAACGCTGTGAGCTGTGAGCTGAGAGCTGTGAGCTGAGAGCTGTGAGCTGAGGCTGTGAGCTGAGAGCTGTGAGCTGAGTGGCTGTGAGCTGAGAGCTGTGAGCTGAGTGCTGTGTATCCATGATGAGGAGGGAGTGTGGGGAGGAGGAGAGCGACGCAGTGCTGGGGGCAACACATGCCTGTCAGACCTCCAACACACTGATCTCCATTCCACACATGTCATCATGCAGAGGATTTCATCACACACACGAGGACGCCAGCACAAGACAAGGAGCATGAAGGGGGAGAGAGAGAGCAAGAGAGAGCATGAGAGGAGACAGAGAGAGAGAGAGGGTGAGAGAAGAAGAGAGAGCATGAGAGAGAGCAGGAGAGCATGAGAGGGGGAAGAGAGAGAGATAGAGAGTGCATGAGAGAGAGAGCATGATAGGGAACATGATAGAGAGAAGAGAGAGAGAGAGATAGAGATAGAGCATGAGAGAGAGCATTAGAGAGATAGCATGAGAGAGAGAAGTGAGAGAGAGCGAGAGAGAGAGAGAGATAGAGTCATGATGATAGAGAGATAGAGAGAGTAGCATGAAGAGAGTAGCATAGTGATGACATGACAGTAGATGAGAGCATGAATTGAAACATGAGATAGAGAGATATATAGTAGATAGTAAAGGATATATAGATAGATAGAGAGAGATCATTATAGAGTATAGCATGATAGAGATATGAGATGTTAGAACATACATATGATATGATTATCATAGAGAAACATTATAGAGAATATAGAAGAGATAGATATATAGATAGAATATATATAGAGAGATATAGATAGATATATAGTATATAGAGAGAGATATAATAGAGATGATAAGATAGATAGATATAGAGAGTATCTGTACCCTATCTATCAGTCTGTAGGTATTGACATTTCCTTATCGACCATAAGCAGAATTAAAATATTGAGCTGTTGTGTCCAGATGTTCCCCCGAGGATGTCTAGGGCCGGTAGCAGCAGATGGTAGCATCCATGTTGCTCAGAAACAGAGAAACGATATAGAGGGATGTCTGACATGCTCCATGGTGGACACAGTCCTCATCCTGTCTACACTCAGCATGGACACAGTCCTCATGCTGTCCTACACTCAGCATGGACACAGTCCTCATGCTGTCCTACACTCAGCATGGACACAGTCCTCATGCTGTCTACACTCAGCTGGACATAGTCCTCATGCTGTCCTACACTCAGCATGGACACAGTCCTCATGCTGTCCTACACTCAGCATGGACCAGTCCTCATGCTGTCCTACACTCATCAGGACACAGTCCTCATGCTGTCCTACACTCAGCATGGACACAGTCCTCATGCTGTCCTACACTCAGCATGGACACAGTGCTCATCCTGTCCTACAGCATGGACACCGTCCTCATGCTGTCCTACACTCAGCATGGACACAGTCCTCATGCTGTCCTACACTCAGCATGGACACAGTCCTCATGCTGTCCTACACTCATCATGGACACAGTCCTCATGCTGTCCTACACTCAGCATGGACAACCGTCCTCATGCTGTCCTACACTCAGCATGGACACAGTCCTCATGCTGTCCTACACTCATCATGGACCAGTCCTCATGCTGTCCCTACACTCACATGGACACAGTCCTCATGCTGTCCTACACTCAGCATGGACACAGTCCTCATGCTGTCCTACACTCAGCATGGACACAGTCCCATGCTGTCCTACACTCAGCATGACACAGTCCTCATGCGTGTCCTACACTCAGCATGGACACAGTCCTCATCCTGTCTACACTCATCTCTGTGAGGGTGAAGTGTGACACTGCACCAACACCAGGGAGGGGCACATGTACACAAGGAACAGAGAGGAAGGATGAAGGACGAGAGTGAAAGAGAGAAGGAGAGAAAAAATGGAGGAAAGAGAGAGAGAGAGAGCAAGGATGATAGAGCAAAAGGGTGTGCAATGAAGAGAGTATAGAGAGACGAGAGAGAGGTAGAAAAAAGAGATCGAGATAGAGAGATGAACGAGCTGATCGACGAGCTCTGTAGATCTGCGTGAGCTCATGCAGCAGTAGATGCGAGCCGAGAGATGCGAGGAGAGCGAGCTCATCAGCGCGACTGTTCGCGAGACTAGACCCACCAGATGAAAGCACCTTCGTCGAGAAGACTAGGATGACGGTGACAGGGTAAAACAGGGTGAGGTGCGAGAACAGCAAACATAATGAAGCGTTGATCCGGTGGGAACATGTTTAGGCATACATACTCACAGTCCTCATTACCCCCACAGTGCTCTCTGCGCGTGCGTCACGCTAGCCTTCACCCAGGTGTAGCTCGCGGGACAGTGCGACCACACAGAACCCTCCCGCTCTCACAGTTAAACACTGTTATTGGTTGAGGAACAGCCACTTATGCCTTTACAATTGTTCTGGTACCAAACAATAAGCAGGGGAGAGTTTCCACTCTCGTTCTCTCCCCCCCCGCAAATCTTCAGATGATGTTTGTTTGCTAACAGAAAGCTGTTGGTGGTTTTTGTGGCGCCCTCATTTCACAAAAAGTCACCAAAGTGCCTAGCAACGTTTGTGTCTGAGGAGAAAGTCGCCGTTACAGAAGTCTGGCGAGGGAAACGACATTCTTCCTACTTTACGACGGGCCCAAACTGGAACGAGGAACCGGGCGTTCAAGGTCATAAACGGCCTCCCACAGTCATTCATTTCTAAACTATCAAAACAACAACTCAAATCCTATGAAAACATCCACGACAAACAAGTCTGTTTCTGGTGGGGGAAAACCGCTAAAACAATCACAATAATCCGCTATCAATTTCGGAAATTCCTCGGCGACAAAATCCTTTGACTTAATCTGTCTCTGCTAATGTAATCAACGCTAGCCTTCACCAAGCCTCTCTCCAGGGCAGAAGAGTACCTTAGCCCAAGGTTGTGTCTAATGAAGGTAAACATTCAGGGTGTGTAACCAGCTCGTCCGTACACCGACCTTGACAAGGCGCGTTGTTGTGTCGTAGGCTACCGCGCGGATGCAACCACAGCGAGCCCGCGAGTGAGAGAGGGAAATTAAAGCGGAGATTTGCCCGGTGTTGAAAGAATTCCCGGCCAGAGCCGGCTCTCGGTAATTGCATTAGTTACCCACAAGTGAGCTGCGGTGTAAGAGCTTAATTTCATTTTAATGAGCCCCGCGGCGCGCTAGCTCTTCTGTTCACACGTACGAAGATGGCGATGTTGTTGGGGTTCAAGTTTGCCTCTGAGTGGCTCCATTTAGCCACAAACAGGCCCAGGGAAATTTAAACTATGATAACCAAAGTACTACTACTGATAGTATTAACAACAACAGTTGTCGAGCTCTGTTAATCAGAGGTGCAGGGGTTTGAGGTGACCTGGCCTGACTGGAGCCATCAGAGAGACAGATCCGGAGGTAACAGGCTCACCAAGCACAGATCACAGACCAGGGCATGGTTGCACTCCTGAGAGCCTAGTGCCATGGCAACCCCACCCCCCTCCCCATCTCTCCCTTCCCAAGGACACACAGAGAGAGGCACTGGAAATAGAACATGATAGATGTTTATAAATATACATTAGCTGTTACTTGGCATTATAATGGTTTTTATGATCGATGATGATTAGGTTCTGATGTATGGTCCCCTCACTGTGAACTGCTCTGTTTAGCCTGAACATTCATACCAAAGAAGCTAATTGAATTGAGAGAGAGAGAGAGATGAGAGACATACATACACAGAGATACATAGACAGAGAGACACAGGGAGGGAGAGATATGGAGACAGAGGGCAGGCAGGCTATGGTCATGGAGTGTAACAGTAGGACTGTTGTTCAGCTATCAGGACGCATCATGAGACTGGGAGACAAGGCAGGCCCCGTGACATAGCCCCGGCCCTGGGTGAGGCCCCTGGGTGAGGAGGGGGGACACCAGGGGGCTGGGTGAGGAGGGGACACCAGGGGGCTGGGTGAGGAGGGGGACACCAGGGGGCTGGGTGATGAGGGGGACACCAGGGGGCTGGGTGAGGAGGGGGCCACCAGGGGGCTGGGTGAGGAGGGGGACACCAGGGGGCTGGGTGAGGAGGGGACACCAGGGGGCTGGGTGAGGAGGGGGGCCACCAGGGGCTGGGTGAGGAGGGGGACACCAGGGGGCTGGGTGAGGAGGGGGACACCAGGGGGCTGGGTGAGGAGGGGGACACCAGGGGGCTGGGTGAGGAGGGGGAACCCAGGGGGCTGGGTGAGGAGGGGACACCAGGGGGCTGGGTGAGGAGGGGGAACCAGGGGCTGGGTGAGGAGGGGACACCAGGGGGCTGGGTGAGGAGGGGGACACCAGGGGGCTGGTGAGGAGGGGACACCAGGGGGCTGGGTGAGGAGGGGACACCAGGGGGCTGAGTGAGGAGGGGACACCAGGGGGCTGGGTGAGGAGGGGACACCAGGGGGCTGGGTGAGGAGGGGGACACCAGGGGGCTGGGTGAGG
This sequence comes from Mallotus villosus, assembly GCA_903064625.1. Classification (NCBI taxonomy): domain Eukaryota; kingdom Metazoa; phylum Chordata; class Actinopteri; order Osmeriformes; family Salangidae; genus Mallotus; species Mallotus villosus. Next base: position 46,514 of record CAEFZP010002344.1, on the reverse strand, counting down.
AGGGGACACCAGGGGGCTGGGTGAGGAGGGGGACACCAGGGGGCTGGGTGAGGAGGGGGACACCAGGGGGCTGGGTGAGGAGGGGGACACCAGGGGGCTGGGTGAGGAGGGGGACACCAGGGGGCTGGGTGAGGAGGGGGACACTAGGGGGCTGGGTGATGAGGGGGACACCAGGGGGCTGGGTGATGAGGGGACACCAGGGGGCTGGGTGATGAGGGGACACCAGGGGGCTGGGTGAGGAGGGGGACACTAGGGGGCTGGGTGAGGAGGGGGGACACCAGGGGGCTGGGTGATGAGGGGGGACACCAGGGGCTGGGTGAGGAGGGGGACACCAGGGGGGCTGGGTGATGAGGGGACACCAGGGGGCTGGGTGAGGAGGGGGACACCAGGGGGCTGGGTGAGGAGGGGGACACCAGGGGGCTGGGTGAGGAGGGGGACACTAGGGGGCTTGGTGATGAGGGGACACCAGGGGGCTGGGTGAGGAGGGGGACACCAGGGGGCTGGGTGATGAGGGGGACACCAGGGGGCTGGGTGAGGAGGGGGACATCATCATCATCTCCTACAGAGTCCAGCTCCGTGTGATAGGTCAGCTCAGGCGTCATGTGACGTCTAGCTCCTCACACCATGCTATTTAAAGATCAGCCTTACATGGGACACTGGACAGGCCAGACCAAAATAATCAATAACGCAACTGTTAACCGAGCCACTGTGGTGCGGAGGATCTCTGGTGTTCGTCTGGCCAGCCTGGGAGAGGAGACCAGATACGGCTCTGTGTTCGTCTGGCCAGCCTGGGAGAGGAGACCAGATACGGCTCTGTGTTCGTCTGGCCAGCCTGGGAGAGGAGACCAGATACGGCTCTGTGTTCGTCTGGCCAGCCTGGGAGAGGAGACCAGATACGGCTCTGTGTTCGTCTGGCCAGCCTGGGAGAGGAGACCAGATACGGCTCTGTGTTCGTCTGGCCAGCCTGGGAGAGGAGACCAGATACGGCTCTGTGTTCGTCTGGCCAGCCTGGGAGAGGAGACCAGATAAGGCTCGTCTGGTCCCACAGGCTGCCACAGAACGCCCAGAGGCCTGATAAGACAGCATGAACCGTCTTCACAGGTTTTCAGGAGAAAGAACAGGCGTCTCTGGCTTCAGAGGGCATCACCAGGAGGTGCTTCACCAGGAGGTGGGTCACCAGGAGGTGGTTCACCAGGAGGTGCTTCACCAGGAGGTGCTTCACCAGGAGGTGGTTCACCAGGAGGTGGTTCACCAGGAGAGAGGGGCAGTGGTTCACTGGAAGCTCTTCTCGTAGGATAGGATCTCTGCAGTCCAACTTCACTTAGCGATCATAATGGTCCCACTCAGGTCTCTGTGACCTCCCTCCCCCTCCTCCTCCCTCCCCCTCCTCCTCCTCACAGACCAGGCCAATGCACCATTTCCTGGTCTCCATGCCGACCAGAGTGGCATGGAGCGCCCCCAGGGACCCTTGTCATCCTCCTGGCCGACCAATTACATCATCAGCGTAACCTCATCCCAGGGCCGGGCCAATCAGGATCCTATCAGGAAGAGGGCCTGCGACGGACGATGAATTCAGTCTGTTTTTGCTTCAACTGATGCATTTCTATCTGTTGAGCTGGTTTGGTTCTAATCACATCTATCTGTTGGCTGCCGAGACCAGTCAAGCAGATGTTTGTGATGGTAGGTGTTAAAGGTTTAGAGAGGGGATGAAGGGGGGGGGGCAGCTGAAATGAAAGATAAACACAGGTCTATACCGCGAGGATGAAACCAGGATGTAGGTGAGCCAATGCTGATGAAGACCAAATGTCAACACAGTCCTGGAGAAACATTCCCAAACATCACGCCACCTTCCCCTACACACGGCCAATCAGAGGCCAGGACTTACTCAACAAGGGAGAGAGAGAGGAGGCTAGCCCTGCAGGAGCAGGGAGGGAGAGAGGAGGCTAGCCCTGGAGGAGCAGGGAGGGAGGAGGCTAGCCCTGGAGGAGCAGGGAAGGAGAGAGGAGGCTAGCGCTGCAGGAACAGGGAGGGAGAGAGAGGAGGCTAGCCCTGGAGGAGCAGGGAGGGAGAGAGTAGGCTAGCCCTGGAGGAGCAGGGAGGGAGAGAGGAGGCTAGCCCTGCAGGAACAGGGAGGGAGAGAGAGGAGGCTAGCCCTAGAGGAGCAGGGAGAGAAAGAGGAGGCTAGCCCTGCAGGAGCAGGGAGAGAGGGGAGGCTAGCCCTGCAGGAACAGGGAGGGAGAGAGGAGGCTAGCCCTGCAGGAGCAGGGAGAGAAAGAGGAGGCTAGCCCTGGAGGAGCAGGGAGGGAGAGAGGAGGCTAGCCCTGGAGGAGCAGGGAGGGAGAGAGGAGGCTAGCCCTGCAGGAACAGGGAGAGAGGGGAGGCTAGCCCTGCAGGAGCAGGGAGAGAGGGGAGGCTAGCCCTGCAGGAGCAGGGAGGGAGAGAGGAGGCTAGCCCTGCAGGAGCAGGGAGGGAGAGAGGAGGCTAGCCCTGGAGGAGCAGGGAGAGAGAGGAGGCTAGCCCTGGAGGAACAGGGAGGGAGAGAGGAGGCTAGCCCTGCAGGAGCAGGGAGGGAGAGAGGAGGCTAGCCCTGCAGGAGCAGGGAGGGAGAGAGGAGGCTAGCCCTGGAGGAGCAGGGAGAGAGAGGAGGCTAGCCCTGGAGGATGGAGGAGCAGGGAGGGAGAGAGGAGGCTAGCCCTGCAGGAGCAGGGAGAGAGGGGAGGCTAGCCCTGCAGGAACAGGGAGGGAGAGAGGAGGCTAGCCCTGGAGGAACAGGGAGGGAGAGAGGAGGCCAGCCCTGTAGAACAGTGTCCAGGCTGATAGTCTAGTTCCCATGGGAAGCAGTGCCTGGACTAGCATCATTAGATTTCACATCACACACACATGCACAGACCTGCAGCCCCGATAACATCCAGGAACACACACACACACGTACAGGAACACACACACACACGTACAGGAACACACACACACACGTACAGGAACACACACACACACGTACAGGAACACAAACACACACTTCATAAAGACAAATTCAAATTTCACAACACAATCAAAATGCCACAAGTAATAACCCTTCCAGAGGGTAGACTATACATTAGGCTGTGTCTTCACATAACCCTCAGACAGATGAGGAGAAACTGACTGGGACTAACATCAAGCATGATGTGGCGGGAATCTCTCGCTCTCATGTTGCAGACGAGAGAGAGAGAGAGAGAGAGAGACAGAGACAGAGGGAGAGATAAGAGAGAGAGAGAGAGAGAGACAGAGGGAGAGATGAGAGAGAGAGACAGAGGGAGAGATAAGAGAGAGAGAGAGAGAGAGAGAGAGAGAGACAGAGGGAGAGGGAGAGATAAGAGAGAGAGAGACAGAGGGAGAGATAAGAGAGAGAGAGGGAGAGAGGGGGAGACAGAGACAGAGATAAGAGAGAGCAGTAAAGTGGAAGAGTCAGTAAAGTGAAGCAGCTCTGAGGTGTGGCGAGCTCAGTGCCCAGGGGAGAGACCGGTCTGGGGAGAGACCAGCCTGCACAGCTCTCTCTCTGCACAGCTCTCTCTCTGAGCTCAGGTTCAGCTGGGGAGCGTTCAGCTACCATTTTAAGAGCAGATGTTAGTCTGTCACCTAGGAAACCGTGTGGCAGTTAAGCTTGTGGCGCGCTGTGTGGTCGAGGAGGCGGGGCTACTGTACTGGGCACTCTGTGTGTGTGTGTGTGTGTGTGTGTGTGCGCAGGGGGAGGGTGAACGCCTCTGAGATTAAGTGATATGAGGTAGCATGGCTAATGACTAAGCATAAGTAATGATTTAATGGCGGAATTAAATCACGTTTACTTCTGGATATCCTGCGTGCTGCGTCACACACATGGGTTTCCAATGGCCCACAGACATGAACACTGACACGGTATTTAACCCTAAACCTCCCACCTTACACCTAACCCTCCCAGAGTAAACCAGCTCTAAGACCCTGCCTGGGAAAATTCCCCGTTCCCAAGGAGAGGGGGTGAACACAGGGCTCTGGTGAGGGATGTTCTCTGACGAGGACGAAGAGAACCAGCCCTGTCCTCCTGGCTCACAGAACCAGCCCTGTCCTCCTGGCTCACAGAACCAGCCCTGTCCTCCTGACCCACAGAACCAGCCCTGTCCTCCTGGCTCACAGAACCAGCCCTGTCCTCCTGGCTTACAGAACCAGCCCTGTCCTCCTGGCCCACAGAACCAGCCCTGTCCTCCTGGCTTACAGAACCAGCCCTGTCCTCCTGGCTTACAGAACCAGCCCTGTCCTCCTGGCTCACAGAACCAGCCCTGTCCTCCTGGCTCAGAGAACCAGCCCTGTCCTCCTGGCCCACAGAACCAGCCCTGTCCTCTTGGCCCACAGAACCAGCCCTGTCCTCCTGGCTCAGAGAACCAGCCCTGTCCTCCTGGCCCACAGAACCAGCCCTGTCCTCCTGGCTCACAGAACCAGCCCTGTCCTCCTGGCAAACAGAACCAGCCCTGTCCTCCTGGCTCACAGAACCAGCCCTGTCCTCCTGGCTCAGAGAACCAGCCCTGTCCTCCTGGCCTACAGAACCAGCCCTGTCCTCCTGGCCCACAGAACTAGCCCTGTCCTCCTGGCTCACAAAACCAACCCTGTCCTCCTGGCCCACAGAACCAGCCCTGTCCTCCTGGCTTACAGAACCAGCCCTGTCCTCCTGGCTCACAGAACCAGCCCTGTCCTCCTGGCTCAGAGAACCAGCCCTGTCCTCCTGGCTTACAGAACCAGCCCTGTCCTCCTGGCTCACAGAACCAGCCCTGTCCTCCTGGCTCACAGAACCAGCCCTGTCCTCCTGGCTGAGAGAACCAGCCCTGTCCTCCTGGCCCACAGAACCAGCCCTGTCCTCCTGGCCCACAGAACCAGCCCTGTCCTCCTGGCTCACAGAACCAGCCCTGTCCTCCTGGCTGAGAGAACCAGCCCTGTCCTCCTGGCTCACAGAACCAGCCATGTCCTCCTGGCCCACAGAACCAGCCCTGTCCTCCTGGTTTGCAACATCATCATCATCAACATCACCACCGTGTGTGTGGACTCACCGGGTCGGACGGCCCACAGAAGTCTCTGAAGGTCTGGGGTGAGCTTGCAGCTTGGATCTCCAGGGCCATGCAGGGTCCAGAACACAGCTCAGCCACCATGCTCTACAGGGGCGCACACACACACACACACACACAGACACACACAGACACACACACACACACACACATGCGCACACACACACACAGTGTCACCATGAATACACAATAGTGAAGTGATAACCTGGAGAAACCCTGGTAGGACTGAACGTATGAATATGTCTCTGTGCGTGTATGTGTGCATGTATGTGTGTGAACCCATGTGTACCTTTATGCATTTAAGCCATTGCAACAACCTCACATACAGTATAAATCATGCATCTGTGTGTGTGTGTGTGTGTGTGAGGTCACGCTTCCTCTTTAAGACCAGGCACGTTATGAGCGAGCTATTCACAGGTAGGGAGAGGGGAAACCATGGCAACAGGACGGCCGTGTGGAAGCACCACAATTTCCCCAGATACACCCTCGCTCTCAGTTTTTCTCTCGCCCTAGCCAGACAAGTCTCTCTCTCCCCCTCTGTCCCCCTCTCTCCCTCTACCCAGCCAGACAGGTGTCTCTCTCTCTCTCTCTCTCTCCCCAGCCAGCCAGGTGTCTCTCTCTCTCTCTCTCTCCCCAGCCAACCAGGTGTCTCTCTGTCTCTCTCTCTCTCCCCAGCCAGCCAGGTGTCTCTCTGTCTCTCTGTCTCTGTCTCTCTCTCTCTCTCTCTCTCTCTCTCTCTCTCTCTCTCTCTCTCTCTCTCTCTCTCTCTCCCCAGCCAGCCAGGTGTCTCTCTCTCTCTCTCTCTCCCCAGCCAACCAGGTGTCTCTCTGTCTCTCTCTCTCTCCCCAGCCAACCAGGTGTCTCTCTGTCTCTCTCTCTCTCTCTCTCTCTCTCTCTCTCTCTCTCTCTCCCCAGCCAGCCAGGTGTCTCTCTGTCTCTCTGTCTCTCTGTCTCTACCCAGCCAGCCAGGTGTCTCTCTGTCTCTCTCTCTCTCTCTACCCAGCCAGCCAGGTGTCTCTCTGTCTCTCTCTCTCTGTCAGGTGACAGGATCGATCGCTCCTCATCTCCCCCGAGACGACCATGTTGATGACATCAGAGGCACTGTTGCTATACCTGGTTATTCTACAGTAACTCTGCTGTAGTTCTGTCCTGTAACTGTGCTGTTACTATACCCTGTTACTATACCCTGACCAGGCAAGACCTGTTACTATACCCTGACCAGGCAAGACCTGTTACTATACCCTGACCAGGCAAGACCTGTTACTATACCCTGACCAGGCAAGACCTGTTACTATACCCTGACCAGGCAAGACCTGTTACTATACCCTGACCAGGCAAGACCTGTTACTATACCCTGACCAGACAAGACCTGTTACTATACCCTGACCAGACAAGACCTGTTACTATACCCTGACCAGGCAAGACCTGTTACTATACCCTGACCAGACAAGACCTGTTACTATACCCTGACCAGGCAAGACCTGTTACTATACCCTGACCAGACAAGACCTGTTACTATACCCTGACCAGACAAGACCTGTTACTATACCCTGACCAGACAAGACCTGTTACTATACCCTGACCAGACAAGACCTGTTACTATACCCTGACCAGACAAGACCTGTTACTATACCCTGACCAGGCAAGACCTGTTACTATACCCTGACCAGGCAAGTACTGGGAAACTGGACTGTGCTGACTTCCTTGAACAAAGCTATCTAAATGGTGATGTGTTTGGTTTACATGGCAACAGATAGGGTCCTGTACTCTCCAGGGCTGGTTCTCCCATGTGCCAGCACCCCCCCCCCTCCCTCTACCCTCCCTCGACACCCCCCCCCCTCCCAGAGCAGGAACAGTCATTTACCCCCCCCCTATGAGGGGAGGGGTGGAGGCAGATGTGAACGTAAAGCCTTCTGAGTAAATGTGTTAGCATGCTAAAATAACTTTTTCTTATTACTTTCAGAGAGTGCTAGAGGGGGGCAGTTAGGACCCAGGGCAGCTGAGGGCAGTTAGGACCCAGGGCAGTTAGGGGGCAGTTAGGACCCAGGGTAGTTAGGGGGCAGTTAGGACCCAGCACTCACAGTGTACTCCGTCACCACTCCCTTGTAAACCTCGTAGAACTCCTCTGCGTTGGCCCGGTCCATGCTGAACTGAGGAACACAAACGAGAAGCAGGCAGTCAAGATCCACACCACAGACACGGCAACCATGCTTGCTGGAGGCCTGCTGGAGGCCTGGGTGTGTGTGGGTGTGTGTGGGTGTGTGTCGGGGTGTGTGTGTGATAAGGGATGGGTGGGGGTGGTGGGGGGCTGGTTGACCTTGATAAGTAGAGAACATGGATATCGGTAGAGGATGTGTGTGTCTACTACAACCTTGCCTACTAGGACTGTCCCTTTCTGGTTAGGAACACTACACACACACACACACAGACACACACTACACACACACACACACAGAGACACAGACACACACACACGTTCATTAGTTATCAGCATGCAGCACCACAACCCAGGCCCTAGTGGTTTCCATGGTTATAACCAGGCCCAGTGTAGCCTGTGTGTGTCAGTCACACAGACCCCTGGACTGGTCACCCGGGGTTACGGGGCCAGTCTCATCACTCAGCTGTGATGGTCGACTCGACCACAAGGTCAGATAAGATCAACGAGGAGCTATGTGATCTGACATGACTAATACTACACTGGGTGGAGTGGGGAGGGAGGGAGGTTCATTTCCATGCCAAGACGAGCATTTTACTGTGACTCAATTCATGTTCATGTGATGTACTGTCATGTTCATGTGATGTACTGTGATGGTCATGTGATGTTCATGTGATGTACTGTCATGTTCATGTGATGTACTGTGATGGTCATGTGATGTTCATGTGATGTACTGTCATGTTCATGTGATGTACTGTGATGGTCATGTGATGTACTGTGATGGTCATGTGATGGTCATGTGATGTACTGTGATGTTCATGTGATGTACTGTGATGGTCATGTGATGTTCATGTGATGTTCATGTGATGTTCATGTGATGTTCATGTGATGTACTGTGATGTTCATGTGATGTACTGTGATGTTCATGTGATGTACTGTGATGTTCATGTGATGGTCATGTGATGTTCATGTGATGTTCATGTGATGTTCATGTGATGTACTGTGATGTTCATGTGATGTTCATGTGATGTACTGTGATGTGATGTGACTCTCACCATCTGCAGGGCGGAGACGGGGAAGCCAGCAGCTGAGATGGCGTTGAGAATCCTCCCAGTCTGACCTGTGGACGGACATCATCTTCATCATCATCATCATCATCCTCATTATCAGCAAGCCTTCAAAGAAGGCTTTCCTGTCAACCCACAATCTCAGTAACCAAGGTGACACCTGCCAGTCCCCCAGGCCTCGTTAGAGACCAGCCTCCTGGCCTCGTTAGAGACCGGCCTCCTGGCCTCGTTAGAGACCAGCCTCCTGGCCTCGTTAGAGACCAGCCTCCTGGCCTCGTTAGAGACCAGCCTCCTGGCCTCGTTAGAGACCAGCCTCCTGGCCTCGTTAGAGACCGGCCTCCTGGCCTCGTTAGAGACCAGCCTCCTGGCCTCGTTAGAGACCAGCCTCCTGGCCTCGTTAGAGACCGGCCTCCTGGCCTCGTTAGAGACCAGCCTCCTGGCCTCGTTAGAGACCAGCCTCCTGGCCTCGTTATAGAGACCAGCCTCCTGGCCTCGTTATAGAGACCGGCCTCCTGGCCTCGTTAGAGACCGGCCTCCTGGCCTCGTTAGAGACCGGCCTCCTGGCCTCGTTAGAGACCGGCCTCCTGGCCTCGTTAGAGACCGGCCTCCTGGCCTCGTTAGAGACCGGCCTCCTGGCCTCGTTAGAGACCGGCCTCCTGGGCTCGTTAGAGACCTGCCTCCTGGCCTCGTTAGAGACCGGCCTCCTGGCCTCGTTAGAGACCGGCCTCCTGGCCTCGTTAGAGACCGGCCTCCTGGCCTCGTTAGAGACCGGCCTCCTGGCCTCGTTAGAGACCGGCCTCCTGGCCTCGTTAGAGACCGGCCTCCTGGCCTCGTTAGAGACCGGCCTCCTGGCCTCGTTAGAGACCAGCCTCCTGGCCTTGCCAGGAAGGGAGGCTAGAGGCAGGAGAGGGAGAGGCCTCTGGGAGGCAGGAGAGGGAGAGGCATCAGGAAGGCAGGGGGACGTAGGACCAGCAGCAGGGCAACACTGCCAGCTTAATCACACCGCCTGGAGACACCCAGGGAGTTCACTTCTACAAACCCAATTACAGCTCTCCAAACCTACCAGGACACCATCGTCTGTGTGCGATCTCACGTCTCTGACATCCTGAACAGTCTGCTAACGTGGTTTAAATGCTGCTGGAAACCCTTTACACCACTAGAACGTTCTGCAGTCTCTGTGGACGACGGACTACGCCAGGCTACATGAGGACCCCCCCCAGAGGACAACAGAGAGATGATCTTCTGAGAGACAGAGAGATGATCTTCCTACTAGCTGGTCTGGAGAGCAGACTGTGCCCCTAGACACAGTCAAGGTTCCAGTCAGACCAGATGCCAGAGAGCTGGACGACAGACACAGGGAAACACTGTCTGAGAATCATAATGAATCCAGCCGCTCTGCGTTCGTGCTCAGACACAGCAGACGTCTGGCTCAGCAGGTCCACTCATGTGTGGATGGATATATATATATACATACATACAGAATCATATAGGCCTACATACTTTGTATATATGTGTATGTTTTTTTCATCACTATATACATATACATATGCATGTATGTAGTTACTGTATGCGTGTACACACACACACAGACACACACACACACCCACACACACCCACACACACAGCCCCCAGCCTCAGAGCTCCAGGAGAGTGTCTGGTCACACCTGGGTGAGCGTGTGTGTGGTGTGAGCGTGTGTGTGTGTGTGTGTGTGTGTGAGCGTGTGTGTGTGTGTGTGTGTGTGTGTGTGTGTGTGTGTGTGTGTGTGTGTGTGTGAGTGTGTGTGTTCCAGCCTCACGTCCTGTGTTTCTGCAGACACCACAGCGCCTGCCGGGGAGCGCCATATCACATCTCCACAGCTGGCACTGTTGCTAGGAGATCCTGGCTGCCTAGCAACACATGTTTCTCTATTCCAGTCATGACTGCGCGCGATTTTCCAGTCACGACTCCACCCTATTGGCCGCCCGCTCCAGACAGACGGAGCTAGACACCTTTCCATTGGCCTTCAGGACACAATCACGGCAAAGCCAGCCAAGGCACCGGCTCGCTCCTGGTGACAGGGCAGTTTGGTTGCTCCTGGTGACGGGGCAGTTTGGTTGCTCCTGGTGATGGGGCAGTTTGGTTGCTCCTGGTGACGGGGCAGTTTGGTTGCTCCTGGTGACGGGGCAGTTTGGTTGCTCCTGGTGACAGGGGCAGTTTGGTTGCTCCTGGTGACAGGGCAGTTTGGTTGCTCCTGGTGACAGGGCAGTTTGGTTGCTCCTGGTGACGGGGCAGTTTGGCGTTGCCGGCTGGCTCTGCCCCAGGTGTGACCCCGAGACACAGCCCCCCCCCTGCCGAGGGGTCGTGGAGGGGGGGGTCTTGGGGGGGGCAGGGGTAAACTGCAGGTGAAAGAACTATTCTATCTCCGTCTCATCTCATCTCTGTTTTCCAGAATGACATCATCAGACCCAGTTGTGACAGACCTTCTGCTTCTCCCAGTGTCTCCCAGTGTCTCCCAGTGTCTCCCAGTGTCTCCCAGTGTCTCCCAGTGTCTCCCAGACTGTCTGCCGACCAGAGGCCCACGTTAGGAAGGGTTAGGAACACACCAGGACTCAAACACGATCTAAATGTCATCTGGACTCCCATCCTGGGGGAATTAAAAGGCTATCAAAGGCAGAGCTTTATCTGGACAGCTCTGAGGCTGGGCTTTTGTGGGAAGGTGGAATGATTTCAGTGTGTGTGTGTGTGTGTACGTGTGTGCTTGCGTGTGTGTGTGTGTGTACGTGTGTGCTTGCGTGTGTGTGTGTGTGTACGTGTGTGTGTGTAGGAGGAGAGAGAGAACACACCGCTCTCTTCAGAGGAAAGTCCAGCGGGCCTCTAATTGTTGCTGGCAAGTTGCTAAGCTGATGGTAACATGCAACTCTCCTGACGGCAGAAATCTGAAGGTTCCCTTAGCAACAGGCCTGCAGGTTTGCTGATTGGTGAACTAGAAGTAGCCCAGGTATAGTGTAGACTAGGCTAACAGCTCTTCAACTTCTAGCCCAGGTCTAATTTAGTAGACACACACAGCTCATCAATGTCTAGTCCGGGTCTAAACTAGTACAGACTAGGCCAACAGTTGAGCTGTCTACTGTGGTTTAGACTAAGCTTACAGCCCGTGAGGATCTGGACAGCCCAGAGCCCAGCCCCTTCCCCGGCCCGAGCCCCTGCCCCAGCCCCTGCCCGAGCCCCTGCCCCAGCCCCTGCCCCAGCCTCACATTTCCCAGGTCAGTGCACCAGTGGCATTCTCCACAAGCAGGGATCAGAACAGGGATTTGGGAAGGTTGGTTACAATATGAGCTGGCTCTGTGTGTGACGCAAACCCATCCTAGTCTAACCCAGTCAAGGCAGAGAGGCAGCAGAGAGGCAGCAGAGAGGCAGCAGAGAGTAAGCAGAGAGACAGCAGAGAGGCAGCAGAGAGGCAGCAGAGGCAGCAGAGAGGCAGCAGAGAGGCAGCAGAGAGGCAGCAGAGGCAGCAGAGAGGCAGCAGAGAGGCAGCAGAGAGGCAGCAGAGGCAGCAGAGAGGCAGCAGAGAGGCAGCGGAGAGGCAGCAGGGAGGCAGCAGAGAGGCAGCAGAGAGGCAGCAGAGAGGCAGCAGAGAGGCAGGCAGCAGAGGCAGCAGAGGCAGCAGAGAGGCAGCAGAGAGACAGCAGAGAGGCAGCAGAGAGCAGCAGAGAGCAGCAGAGAGGCAGCAGAGAGGCAGCAGAGAGGCAGCAGAGAGGCAGGCAGCAGAGGCAGCAGAGAGGCAGGCAGCAGAGAGGCAGTAGAGGCAACAGAGAGGCAGCAGAGAGGCAGGCAGCAGAGGCAGGATAGAGGCATCAGAGAGGCAGCAGAGAGGCAGCAGAGAGGCAGCAGAGAGGCAGCAGAGAGGCAGCAGAGAGGCAGCTTACATAACCAGCAGGGTTTAGCAGCAGGTTCTCAACAACACCAGGCCTCTCTGACCGGCAGCACACAACAAGCTTAGCTCAGAGCGTAACACACACAGAACTGAACCTGCGCTAATCTGGTTACAGTTGGGTAAATATAAGGATCCCAGTAGCAACACCTGTATACTAAGACAGAGGAGAGCAGGGGGGAGGAGAGGAGAGAGGGCTAGCTGGACCGGGAGGGTGGAGGGAGGGAGGTGGGGTCAGGGGGGAGGAGAGGCAGGGGAGGTGGAGGGAGGAGGGAGGAGGGAGGGGAGGTGGGGTCAGGGGGGAGGAGAGGCAGGGGAGGTGGAGGGAGGAGGGAGGGGAGGTGGAGGGTCCTGACCTTCTGATATGGCGTGAGGTTTGATGATGCAGCAGGTGGAGTCTGTGTAGCTGGCCGTGTTGGAGGGACCACACCCTGCCGTGGACGGGAAGAAGAACTCCAGCTCCTGCACACAACAACAACAACAACATCATAAACAACAACAACAACATACACACAACATCATAAACAACAACATACACAAGTAGGAATATGTTTATTTAAGTAGGAATGCTGTAAGACAAACATACATGAAGTGTTCTTCATGTCCTACAGGTGTCCTGTGGATGTCATGTCTGATGCCCTGTGTAACTGTGTTGTGGAAACTGTGTGTGGCAGACTCCTGTTCAGGAGAGACCCTGTGTGTGTGTGTGTGTATGTGTGTGCCCGGGCGGGGGTCAGACCTGTGTGTGTGTGTGTGTGTGTGTGTGTGTGTACCCGGGCAGCGGAGGCCAGGGAGTCAGACCCGTGGCCGGCGTTCCTGGTTCCGTCCGTCCCGTACTGCGCCCGCACGCTCCCCGCCGCCTCGCTCCTCGCCACGCCGGCGTCCGTGGGCCCGAGCAGCCTCCTCCACCCTGCCACCGCTTCGTCCCCCATCAGCTCCATGGCAACCACCGGCCCCGAGGTCATAAACTGCACCAGGTTACTGATAACAACAGAGGATTCAAAGTCAACTGGTCCCAGAGCCACAAATAACCACAGGCTGTATATCTGATCAAGTGTCACTGCAATCAATAACACAGAACACACTTAAGATGGCGGCTGGCCCTTGAAGCCTCCCCTGCCTCCCGCCCCCCCTCCCCCTGCCCCCCCTCCCCTGTTCTCACCCGCCCACAGGTCAATCATTACACAGGAAGGACTCACTTGAAGAAAGGCTTGGTCTGATGTTCCGTGTAGAAGTCCGCCCCTTGGCTCCTGAAGGGGAACCATAAAGGCTGGTTAATGTGTGATGACATGGACTCCAAACAGCAGCACAGCCATGCTGGGTCTCTAGAGGTCATGACAGGCCGGTTTCTGCTCCACAGCCAGCCCCCCCCCCACCCCCCCACCAGGGCAGCCCCCAGACGGACACACCACCCAGGCTGCTCTGGTTTCCTCCTGCCCACAGACCAGACACCTTCAGGCCGCAGCTCCACCACAGCTCCACCACAGCTCCACAGCAGCTCCACCACACTGCTCCACCACAGCGGGCAGGTGAAGGTGACCTCGTCAGTCACTCTAATCACAGCAGATACCACAGGGGTCAAAGCCCTGGCCCTTATCGTTCGGAGACGAACAGAAACGGGACCAACGAGATTTCCTTTAGTTTGAATTCCAGCCCAGTGCAGACTGCCCCTGTGGGTGGAGGACGGAACATGCACGCTCTGATGGAGGAACGTGATGTCTGAACCGTGAGGCGGAACTGGGGTTTCAAATCTACGTGATATTCAGACGGGATGAACAATTTGAGGTTTGTTTCCCCGGTCGTACCCCCCGTAGAGAGCTTAAGAGCATTCTCTCATGTGCTAACACGTGCAAACACATCAAAGCCGGAGAGAGCGAAAAGGAGGGAGAGAGAGAGAGAGAGTAAAGGAGGGAGAGAGAGAGAGAGAGAGAGAGAGGAGAGAGAGAGAGGAGAGAGAGACATAGAGAGGAAAGGAGGAAGAGAGAGAGATAAGGAGAGAGAAAATGAGAGGTTGACAGAGAGTGTGTGTGTTTACAGGATAGAAGGAGAGCTGTTACTGCCCCCATCTGATGGGAGACAAGAGCATCACAGATGCCATCACCGCATTTTAAAATCATAGGAGAGAGAGAGAGAGAGAGACATAGAGAGAGAGAGAGAGAGATGATAATCAAATATGAATCATATTCCTGGGGAGGGACAGAGAGAGGGGATCCTGGGGAGGGAGAGAGAGAGAGAGAGGGGGGATACCTGGGGAGAGAGAGAGAGAGGGGGATACCTGGGGAGAGAGAGGAGAGAGGGGGGATACCTGGGGAGAGAGAGAGAGAGGGGGGGGGTACCTGGGGAGAGAGAGAGGGAGGGGGATACCTGGGGAGAGAGAGAGAGAGAGGGGGGATACCTGGGGGAGAGAGAGAGAGAGGGGGGATACCTGGGGAGAGAGAGAGAGAGGGGGGAGACCTGGGGAGAGAGAGAGAGAGGGGGATACCGGGGGAGAGAGAGAGAGAGGGGGATACCTGGGGAGAGAGAGAGAGAGGAGAGAGAGAGAGAGGGGGATACCTGGGGAGAGAGAGAGAGAGGGGGGATACCTGGGGAGAGAGAGAGAGAGGGGGATACCGGGGGAGAGAGAGAGAGAGGGGATACCTGGGGAGAGAGAGAGAGAGGGGATACCTGGGGAGAGAGAGAGAGAGAGGGGGATACCTGGGGAGGAGAGAGAGAGAGGGGGGATACCTGGGGAGAGAGAGAGAGAGAGGGGGATACCTGGGGAGAGAGAGAGAGAGAGGGGGATACCTGGGGAGAGAGAGAGAGAGGGGGGATACCTGGGGAGAGAGAGAGAGAGGGGGGATACCTGGGGAGAGAGAGAGAGAGGGGGGATACCTGGGGGAGAGAGAGAGAGAGGGGGATACCTGGGGAGAGAGAGAGAGAGGGGGACTGGGGAGAGAGAGAGAGGGGGGATACCTGGGGAGAGAGAGAGAGGGGGGGGGTCCCTGGGGAAGAGAGAGAGGGGGATACCTGGGGAGAGAGAGAGAGAGGGGGATACCTGGGGACGAGAGAGAGGGGGATCTGGGGAGGAGGAGAGAGAGGGGATACCTGGGGAGAGAGAGAGAGAGGGGGGATACCTGGGGAGAGAGAGAGAGGGGGGGGTCCCTGGGGACGAGAGAGAGGGGGGATACCTGGGGAGAGAGAGAGAGAGGGGGATACCTGGGGAGAGAGAGAGAGAGGGGGATACCTGGGGAGAGAGAGAGAGAGAGGGGATACCTGGGGAGGAAGAGAGAGAGGGGGATCCTGGGGAGAGAGAGAGAGAGAGGGGATACCTGGGGAGGGACAGAGAGAGAGGGGGATACCTGGGGAGAGAGAGAGAGGGGGATACCTGGGGAGAGAGAGAGAGAGGGGGATACCTGGGGAGAGAGAGAGAGAGGGGGTCCTGGGGAGAGAGAGAGAGGGGGATACCTGGGGAGGGACAGAGAGAGAGGGGGGATACCTGGGGAGAGAGAGAGAGAGAGGGATACCTGGGGAGAGAGAGAGAGAGAGGGGGATACCTGGGGAGAGAGAGAGAGAGGGGATACCTGGGGAGAGAGAGAGAGAGGGGGATACCTGGGGAGAGAGAGAGAGGGGGATACTGGGGAGAGAGAGAGAGAGGGGATACCTGGGGAGAGAGAGAGAGAGAGGGGGATCTAGTTTCCTGTTTGTTTTCTGACGACACCTCGTGGACTCGGACTTCCAAAGCTAGACGGGTTCTTTGGGTGTCTGGTGACGGTGGCCCCGTCCCAGGGGCACGGTGACGTCACGGTGACGGCACGGACACACGTGAGAGCTTACCATGTGAGCTTGGTCATTTTGGCTTTGGTCACGATCAGGTTGGAGTCGTAGATCATCTGGATGATGTCTCCGATCTTTGGGACGGCGTCTGGCTTGATCATAGCGAGAGTTCTGGAAGACAGGAGGACAGGAAGGAGAGATAGTGAGGTCATGTCTTCTGGTGATGTGAACATCTGTTCAGCCTAACACACAAACATTCTGAAGCGGTTTATCGGTTCTGTCCAAAACTCGGTTCTGTTTCTCCTCTTTTGTTCGACGTGTTTGGACATATAATAGGAGAAGGAAGCAGACTGCTGTGAGAGAAGACAGGCACCTAACAACACACACACACACACACCTAACACCTCGTCAACACCAGAGCTCTCAGTCTGGAGCAGAGGGGGGGAGAGAAGACAGAGAGGGAGGGAGACACAAAGGGAGGGGGGGGAGAAGACAGAGGGAGGGAGGGAGGGAGGGAGACAGAGGAAGGAAGACACATTACGTGGTGTTTGTGTGTGTGTGTGTGTGTAGTGCTGTAGGTTGTGAGTAACCCTATAGGCTGCAGTGTTCAGTGTTCATCACAGAGGCATGTGTCGTCTACCTCCGATAGCTCCGGTAAACTCTCTCTCTCACACACACACACACACACACACACACACACACACACACACACACACACACACACACACACTCACACACTCACACACACACACACACACACACACACACACACAGCTAACCCTCTCATACTCTCCCCACAGCCTACCTCAGGCCGACAGGAACAGGTCACACATGGAACAAACAGCTTCAGGCCAGTAAGGAGAGTTAACACAGAACAGCCTTACTTAAGCCAATGAGAACAGTTAACACCACAGTCATCAAGTAGCCAATTAACTGCCTCCTTCCAGCGCATCAGAAGAAGAGGCTAGGTGTGACTGTGCTCGGCCTAACATCCTCCTTCAACACCCTCTTCCTGCATCACCTCCACATCCGTACCTCTCCTTCTTACTGCCCAGACGATTGGCTGTATACTGGTCTCCGTATCCAATCAGATTGAGCTGTCGCGAGAACACGTTGACCCGGTTCCCCACGAACAGGTCCTCAGGGTCGGAGCTCCTCGTATTTGGTCTTCCTCAGAAACGTGCGCTGGTTTTTCACGTCGAACTGCAACGAGAAAAGGAGGTTCCGGGAGGCCCGTGACATGGAGGAGAGGGTCAGGAGCATGTCTGGGGTCACACAGGGGTCACACAGGGGTCACATGTAGGACCACACGCTCTGCGTAGGGACCATCTCTCCGGGGTCGGGAGACAGACAGACAGTTTCTCAGAGTTTTACTCAAATAGAATGTCTCAAACGAGGCAGTTAATCATTGAACATGTGTGCACTTTGTAATGCACAGTTTTGCAACACTGATATTGAGGTGAACACCTCTAGGTGTTTTTAACCACCATACCTGGAGGGGGTTTAAGAAATATGTTCAAAATGTTGACCATGTTTTCACTGTGTGAACACACACCCAGGCACACACACACACACACACACGGATATACAGCCACCACCCACTCTTCTATTTCCACATGACATGCAGGGAGCAGCGATCATGGCGACCTGACGCAGCCTTGCCTACCATCTCCACGGAGCTGTCCTTGGGGTAGAACAGGACCTGGTAGCGACGCAGCAGAGCAGCGCTGGGGTCGTACCACTCAGCCAGGAAGGCAAAGCGCTCCTCCTGGGATCAACACAAGACGTCATCACACACACATCCTAACACACAGGAGCACGGACCTCTCTCATCCTAACACACAGGAGCACGGAGAACCGCAGAACATCAAGGGTTAGACGTGCTGATGTGGTTCTAATAGTGTTTCAGTGGTCAGATAGTTAGGCTAGTTCCAGACCAGGGTTATAATCTGGCCAGTTGATTACAGATATTAAGCCTGTTGGGATTAAGATACTTCCTGGAAGTCCCCCAAGGTTCGACTGAGGCAGCCAACGTTTAGACTCTCAAGGCCTCATGCATAGTTTCTCAAAGACACAATGTGTCTTCTTTATTGATCTTGGGGTTCATAACTCAAAGCTGGCCGTGCTATTTATAGCCGTCGGAGCCCAGCCTAGAAAGATCCTCTCCCACACCCACGCGACCAATCACCTCGCAGTATCCCAGCGTTCTTAATGACATCATGATGACAAACAAGCCGTCTTGGCCCGTGTATCCAGGCGGAACATGAACAAACACGAATCTCTGCCTTTAGTTCGGGGAGCTACGCTGTGCTGTGTGGCGTGCGAGTGCTGAACCGCTCGCACGCCACGGAGGGTGGGACGCCCTTGAGAGACACAGGGTCCGCTCACCGAGGGAAGGGTTCATCCAAGGACAGCTAGGCTGCTAGGAAGGGCAGGAGGCACAGAAGTGGACCAGGACTCAGAGAGATGTGGAGGCCTTAGGATCGCTGAAGAGGAGATTGAGATATTGTCGTTCCACCGTACCTGTTAGCTGGGATGTTCGTTTGTACTGGGCCAACTAGTCCTTGTGTCTAACCATTGTAATACTTATAGAACTACGTACTTCTGATCCTTGACTTTCCACTGCACTTTCTACATGTGGCTTTGGATCTGAAATCATCTTCTAAATGAATAGAATTCCATTCAACAACGACCCAGGATACCAAAGACAGTGCAGATGAAATGGTGGATCTGTTAGGCTACAGTGGAGCCCAAGACACCAGGAGGTAGACCAGGCCTGGCAGCTTATATTACAGACTTCACTTTCCACAGGCAGTTGACTTTATGACACAATAACTGTACGGAAATTGCCAACACTGTACAGCTCAGGTGGGATTTTTTTACAATGTTGATGATTTTCTTCTAAAAATTGAAACTGTGACTCAAAACCAACAAACAGTTCCACTGCACAGACTCAGACCTAACGGGCAGATCCACAGAGCAGCAGATACACAGGGTTTTCGCTTTCAACCCATTCTGGGAAACAAAATATCAGCCCCAGTTTCTCAGACACATGCTGTTCACTGTGCTGCCATTGGAAACATTTCATGCTGCCTTTTAACAACTTAAGGCAGATCAATATTTCCACCTCAGACAGAGAGCCACGTACAGAGTTGCTGAAGGATCAAGATATCGCACAACTTTATGAAAGAACGCAACTTAATAGGCTAAACTGACTGAATAAGCAGTCGGAATTAAATGTCATAGAAGCACTGCTTGCTAGAAACTGTCACACCAACATCTTGTTCTTGGTTGGTGGATTCGTGACGAGTCATGTCATGGCCAATGATATAATGAAAGAGAAAAAGTGCTGTATATGGACGGTAATACGGGTGAAATGCCCCCCCAAAATAAGGCCGATAAACGGTTGGGAAATGTACTATGTAGCCCTTGCAGTAGACTTGTTGGACGCAAGCTTGCACCCTTTTTCAGAATGCCGCTTGAACATCACAAAGCAGAATGCCAACGGCGCCACCTGTCGGCCTTGATTGATACGTTATCTATTTCTGTATTTATCCCTCCCAACATTTTAGGTAACAATAAGGTAAAAAAGATTTAGACCACCTACGCAAAAATGAAACACAGAATTGTGACTTAACGTTATGGAGCTTTGTTGAAGAAAGCAGAATACTTGTGCATAATAATATATTTGGCTATAAATCCGCTATATCGAGGCATCTGCTTATAATGTGATATTATTTGTTAGCTTCATAACTGCTAAACTAAACCACGCCGGCTAACTAATGTATTGTTTGTTAACAGAACTAGCTAATAATGCCATGATAGCCAATTTAACAGTCTGGTGAGTATTAGAATAGATAGCTAGACAGACTAGTAGTAGCATCATTGAATCTACTGTATATAGTCATAGTATATAGTCACTGTACTAGCCTAGCTAGCTAGCTACTAATACACAATTTCTATCGAGCTACGCTATCGATATACATTGACATTGAAATGGCTCATCATTGACCAGTAAAAAGGGTTATATGTTACCATTGCAGAGAACTGTCCACGATTATATAGTTGTTGGATGCACGTAACTTGGCTTCTCTTGTTGGTCCAGCATTAACAGATGCTAGCTACGCTAGCTTCTTGACAAACTAGTCGGCAAAGCGTTTTGTATCACCATGGCAACAGTCTTTTTTAACCGCCAATACAGAAATTTAGCTAAATGCGTTGACTATGTCTTAATAATGCAACTTCGAATCAATATATAAAGAGATTACTACAATGGTTGGATATCACAGACGGGAGATAATAATGTAGTAGGTAGCTAGCAAAAGGAAAAACTGATTTTTGCTTAATGCACCCGGAAGTAAAATAACTAGCACATGGCAACATTTCGAATGATTTGTTTTTCGACACCTGCCCCAGGATCAATATATCATCAAATCAGAAAAGTATGTTGTTCGAAAGTGGATGTAAAAATGATGGTAGATAGGGGGAAATAATTGTCTTCAAGTAGGGGCATTTTCCGGGGAGTTTTCCGAACTACTGACTGCTCTAGATCTTTTTGAAACTCCATCAGTGACCATTTGACAGATGATGCCCTTGTCTTGAGTACATTAACGATGCTTTAGAAAACACCCACGAAATATAAAGATTGAATGCCTTTTCAACACGGACACGCAACTTGATCCTTGAATCTGCCTACAGGAAGTTGCGTATGTGATGTTCCGGTTCTGTCAAGGGCATTGAGCTTACTGCTAGCAGTAGTTACATGCACGTGTAATTTATAGTTTCACTACTAAATAGCTTTCGATATTTTCACAATCAAACATGGAAGGGTTCGGTTCAGATTTTTCAGGGGGTGCTGGGGGTGGTAAAATGGACACTGGAACAATTATGGAGCAAGTGAAGGTCCAGATTGCAGTAGCCAATGCGCAAGAGCTGTTACAGGTATAATTCTAAACCTTGCTAGCCTACCTACTAGCAAGAATATTAAATTGCTAATCGTAATTTAATCATATACGTGTAAATAATGTATAATTAACATTGGGTGTTTGTAATTATACATATAATCTGAACAAGCAGTTTTGTATGGAATATTGCGTACAGGGAGTAAGATACTGAAAATACATCGTGGAGTAGCTAGCTCGACAATAGCCACTAACTTAAGTTACCTAGCTCTGTAATGGAACCAAGGCTTTCCTGATCAGTAATCCATTATCACAAATGTGTACCAATTTATGTTCGGCTGGTGTAATGTAAGATAGACAATTGTACTATGTAGACCCATGAGCATGCCTAATGAGGTCGATTAATCGAATGACACAACTTATGTTTAATAAATTTCCTTTCTGTTGTAGAGAATGACCGATAAATGCTTCAAGAAATGCATAGGTAAGCCTGGAGGCTCGTTAGACAACTCTGAACAGGTGAGTCTTTAGTTTTGATGTATTTGCAATCATTTGTAAACATTTCTGTGACAGCGACAGAAGTAATGGCGGTGGGAGAAGTGTTCGACTGCCCCATCGCTGTCAGCTCTCCGAATAAACAGATCGCTGTACTCACTTCTTCTCTGTGCCTTACAGAAATGCATCGCCATGTGCATGGATAGGTACATGGATGCCTGGAACACCGTGTCGCGTGCCTACAACTCCAGACTGCAGAGGGAGAGGGCGCGCATCTGATCTCCTGTCCCTCCTTCAGCCTCGCGCGGCAGGCACAGACGTCTGGCATCGGAGGTGATTTGGCCGCGAGGTTAACATCGCATGTGTGCGCGCACCATCATCCCACAAGTGGCCAGGTCACCAGAGCTACGTGGATGCTAGCCTCAGTGATACATAATGGACATATTCCTCGCAATAAGGAATCGTAACACACATGGCGACAGATTATTGTATTTTTTATTTTATGTCCCGAGAGTTGTTAATGACTGATGTTTGTGTGGATAACTGTTATGATGCACAACATGGCTGAATCTGTCATGGTCTAACTGTAACACTCTCCCCAAGGAAAACTGTGCCAGGTGTGACCATTCTTTAGTTTGTCGTGTGTGTGTGACTGGACTAAAGTGAGAAACACCAGTGTCAAAGAAAGCTCTTCTTGTTACTTCCTCTACAAACCCTCCTTTCATTCAGCATCAGAAACAGTTTTGTTTTCATAACTGTAAACTGGCATTCAAACTGTCGTGTATCAGTCTGCACCCTGAGAACTAAATGGGGGTGTTTGTTGTGTTTCTGGTCGTCCTGTCTGGCGTCCAGTGTTGGGCCCTGCTGAGCGGAACATGGAGGATAAAACCTCCAGCTGCTGTCGGTAGTTCTGGGAAAACTTTAATTCTAAGACTCTTCATCCCTTTTGGCTTTGTGGAAGAAGGAAGAGAATACAGCTCTTTGAACACTTGAGGATGGTGCTGGAATGATGTTTGTGTGACTCACTAAAATGGTATTTTCCATGAATGAAAAGTAAATAAATGGCAGGTAATTAAACGTGGGGTCTCGGCAGTGTTTTTGCCTCGTGATTCCAGTGGCTGAAGGAACTGTCCTAGATGTATCTAGGTACTTATACCTATAAAGTATTTCAGACGTTGTCAGTAGAAGAGAACGGTAAAATAATGGAAAAACTACAAACAATAACAGCGGTTTAAAGACTAATAAATGTAATGCATATTTCTAAACCCTCAAAATCAAATGAAACAAGTTGTTTCTGGTAAGTTCCATGTCAGTCACCACAATAAATACAGTCAAATAAATACACGGTTCCCAACTAGTACAGGTGCTGGTCATCAAATTAGAATATTCTCAATTTATAATGCAGATTTTAGGACTTGGCACCTGCACACAGTGCCAAAGCTACCAGTACCTGGTTTAAGGACCATGGTATCCCTGTTCTTAATTGGCCAGCAAACTCGCCTGACCTTAACCCCAACGAAAATCTATGGGGTATTGTGAAGAGGAAGATGGGGGGGATGGGATTTTCTTTAGTTGTCAGTTATAATCATCAAAATGTAAAGAAATAAACATTTGAAATATATCAGTCTGTGTGAAATTAATGAATATAATATACACTTTTTGAATGGAATTAGTGAAATAAATCCACTTTTTGATGATATTCTAATAATATGACCAGCACCTGTATGCTGATGGTCATGAAATGTCCAGAGTCCCTCCAGCGAGACGGTCCTGGACCACGTCCTCTGTCTTGGTCGGGTGTCCCCATAGTGAAGGGCCCGTCTCTGGGACAGTGTGAGAGGCTGGAGACGGGATGCCACGGCTGCCGGAGGGAGGGGCGTGGGGGACGAGAGGAGGGAGGTGTGGGGGACGAGAGGAGGGAGGTGTGGGGGACGAGAGGAGGGAGGGTGTCGGGGACGAGAGGAGGGAGGTGTGGGGGACGAGAGGAGGGAGGTGTGGGGGACGAGAGGAGGGAGGTGTGGGGGACGAGAGGAGGGAGGTGTGGGGGACGAGAGGAGGGAGGTGTGGGGGACGAGAGGAGGGAGGTGTGGGGGGACGAGAGGAGGGAGGTGTGGGGGACGAGAGGAGGGAGGTGTGGGGGAGGAGTGTGGGGGAGGAGGGAGGCGGAGGGGGAGGAGAGGAGGGAGAGGTGTGGGGGGAGGAGGGAGGCGGAGGGGGAGGAGAGGAGAGGAGGGAGGCATGTGAGGGAGGAGAGGAGGGCTCTCTCTCTTGGCTCCGGGGCGTGGTTAGAAAGGCAGGTGGGAGGAGATCCAGTCCCTGGCGGCCGTCACACGCGTGTAGACTCCTGGGAAGCCGCTCCGCCCACAGCCATGACCCCAGCTCGTCACCCCGGCAACGAACCAGGGGCCGGAGGCCTCTCGACAGGTCAGAGGGCCTCCTGAATCGCCCTGTGTTCGGGAGAAAAGAAACAGATACCTTCAAACACCACCCTGCATCTCTCTTTATCTTCACGCTCTCTCCGTCTCTCCCCCTCTCCCTCTCTCTCTCCACCCTGTTTCCATCTCTCTCTCCCTCTCTCTGTCCCCTTTGTCGAGGTAAACCTGTCGGCTGTCTTGTCCTGTGTAGATCTGATAGTGTTGGGTGCCGTACACCAGAGACCGCTTCCTAAGATGTCGGCTGGTCAGATGTGAATGCTGGCTGATGACCTAGATGTGGATGTGAAGGCAGTGGCCTACAGGAAGCTGGGTGAAGGTACACCACTCTCCTTTGTACAGTTACAACCCAACACTATCACATCTACACTGGAGAGGACGGCCAAGAGAGAGAGGGAGGGAGGGGGGGGAGAGAGAGGGAGGGGGGATCGGAGACAAAGAAAGAGAGAGGGAGACACAAAGAGAGGGGGGATGGAGATAAAGAGGGAGACATAGGAAGAGAGAGAGGTAGGAAGAGAGAGAGAGAGAGAGAGAGCCACAGTCAGCAGAGCTCCAGAGGAGAATGTCATGTGCAGGGCTGCAGGCCTAGGTGATACCCTGAGACAGGAATGCTTTTGGGCTGACTTGGTTACATAAGCAGCTTAGGGAGGGGAAGAGGAAAGAGAGAGAGAGAGAGAGAGAGAGGAGAGGAGGAGAGAGGGAGGGAGGGAGGGGAGAGAGAGGAGAGAGAGGAGAGAGAGAGAGAGGAGAGGAGAGAGAGAGGGAGAGAGAGAGAGAGGAGAGAGAGGGGAGGGAGAGAGAGAGAGAGTGGAGGGAGAGAGTTGTGAAGGAAGGGGGAGGAGCAGGATTGGTGGTAAGGTAATATAATCTCAGACAATGTGTAACCTGTGTTCAAGGGGTGGGGGTGAACCTGTGTGTGTGTGTGGTGTGTGTGTGTGTGTGGGTGTGTGTGTGTGTGTGTGTGTGTGTGTGTGTGTGTGTGTCGTACCAGACACGTGTCCTTCCCCCCCTCCATGTACCCAGCACACATCATGCTGGGTCTCAGTCCACTGCCGTACGCACGCTGACAGTCTGCCGGGTCGATGACGCTGACTGGAGCTTTCTGCAGCAGGTTGGTCAGGGAGCCTGAGAGGAGGACAACACAGACCTAGGGTCAGATTCAACAGGTTGGTCAGAGAGCCTGAGAGGAGGACAACACAGACCTAGGGTCAGATTCAACAGGTTGGTCAGAGAGCCTGAGAGGAGGACAACACAGACCTAGGGTCAGATTCAACAGGTTGGTCAGAGAGCCTGAGAGGAGGACAACACAGACCTGGGGTCAGATTCAACAGGTTGGTCAGAGAGACTGAGAGGAGGACGACACAGACCTGGGGTCAGATTCAACAGGTTGGTCAGAGAGACTGAGAGGAGGACAACACAGACCTGGGGTCAGATTCAACTCTCACTCTCATCAAGCTGGGACGCACGTATAACCCTAAGACCGTCTCTCTCAGGTGTAAGAAATGTTCTTCTCAAGATCCTTCAGTATAAGTGGTGTTCCCCTGCAGTGTATCCCAGCTCACCTCCCTCCCTCATGGAGCCCCAGCCAGCGATGTAGCACTCTGCCGTCTTCAGGAAGCTGTGTACGGGCGAGGGCAGGCAGGCTGACTGGATGGTGTAGGAGCGGGGCGCTGGGACAGCCAGCTCCAGCAGGGCCAGGTCGTGGTTCATGGTGGAGCTGTTGAAGCCCGGGTGGAGGAGGACCCTCTGGACGGGGATCACCAGGGCCCCAACGCCTGAACGCAGCACGGAGCCCAGGCTGACCGCCCAGCCGCTCGGAGCAGGGTCACTGGGGAGGGGAGGGAGGGAGGGAGGGAGGGTAGGAGGGGATGGAAGACAAACGATAGGGGTAGTAAATCAGATTAAATCAAACAATCCTGCAACAATCACACACTGCACTTCTCTTCATCACATCTGTGCACCTTCTTGGTTTCAGGGTGTGTGTGTGTCAAGCGTAGGGTGTGTGAGTGAGTGTGTGTGTCGGGCATAGGGTGTCTGTGGTGTGTGTGAGGTGTGGTAGGGTGTCTGTGTGTGGGTGTGTGTGTGTGCGGTGTGTGTGTGTGTGTGTGTACGGTACCTTCTGAAGCAGTGTGCGGCCGTCAGGAGCCACTTGTGGTGGACGAGCGTGGCGCCGCAGCGATGCTGTCGCTGGTACTGCAGGCTGCCGATCCACGGCCACTCCCCTCGCCGCGCTGTGTGACTCCTCCCACAATCCTCTGGGAGCCCACGGCCGGACGCACGCCGCAGTCTGGGGGGACAGAGGGGCGGGGCATGACCTCTGACCTCTCGGGTCCTGATCTTTAACCTCTGGGGGGTTTCAACTCTGTTGCCTATCAACGTTTTTTTGGGGGGGGTTTGTCTGTGTGTGCTACAGTCACATTTCAATAAGAAGGAGGTTTCCTGAAGGAGCTGGGGACGTTGTGACGTTGTGAGGTGGTGTGACGTTGTGACGTTGTGACGTTGTGACGTTGTGACGTTGTGAGGTTGTGACGTTGTGACGTTGTGGGACATTGTGACGTGATTTGTGAGGTTGTGACATTGTGACGTTGTGACGTTGTGACGTTGTGACGTTGTGGGATTGTGACATTGTGACGTGTGACGTTGTGACGTTGTGAGGTTGTGACATTGTGACGTTGTGATGTTGTGACGTTGTGTGTGACGTGGTGACGTTGTGACTTGTGACATTGTGACGTTGTGAGTGGATTGTGACGTTGTGACAGTTGTGACGTTGTGACATGTGGTTGACGTTGTGACGTTGTGACGTTGTGACGTTGTGACGTTGTGACGTTGTGACGTTGTGACGTGTGACGTTGTGACGTTGTGACGTTGTGACGTGGTGACGTTGTGACATTGTGACGTTGTGACGTTGTGACGTTGTGAGGTTGTGACATTGTGAAGTTGTGAGTGTTGTGAGGTTGTGACGTGGTGACGTGGTGACATTGTGACGTGTGTGACATTGTGACGTTGTGACGTTGTGACGTTGTGAGGTGTGAGTGGTGACGTTGTGACAGTTGTGACGTTGTGAGGTTGTGACGTTGTGACGTTGTGACGTTGTGACGTTGTGACGTTGTGACGTTGTGACGTTGTGACGACGTGACGTGGTGACGTGGTGACGTTGTGAATCTCACCGCAGTTTTTCTCGTCAGCCTGGTTGGGACAGTCGATGTCTCCGTCACACTCAGGGGTTGATCTTGCTGATGCAGATCCCGACGTACACCGGAAGTTCCCACTGCAGTTCACCTCTGCCATGACAACGGAACAGTCGGCATGACAACCAGCGTACATGAGTTTATAAATATAAAAAACTGACTAACAGTGAATTACAATGTGAGGTAGGACACAGGACAGGTTACAGGAAAACGTTTGATCTTTCTTAGAGTTGAGGGGCGGAGTACCAGGCATGGGCGGGGGCGGCCATCATCATCATAGCGTGGTGCATCTCTGGTGTCTTGGTAACGGCGGGGGGCGGGGCTGGGGGCGGAGTCGGGGGCGGGGCCTTGGCCCGGTCGGTGGACGTCTGTCTCAGGATCCAGTTCCTCAGCTGAGTGACCCTGGAGTAGACCCCGGGACGGTTGATCTGAGCACAGCCCACACCCCAGCTCACCACCCCCGCCAGGAAGAACTTCCCTGGAGACTCCTCACACACCAGAGGGCCCCCAGAGTCCCCCTAGAGGACGGGAGGACACATGTCAACACACACCAGAGGACCCCAGAGTCCCCCTAGAGGACGGGGAGGACACATGTCAACACACACCAGAGGACCCCAGAGTCCCCCTAGAGGACGGGAGGACATACAACACGTCAACACACACCAGAGGGCCCCAGAGTCCCCCTAGAGGACGGGAGGACATACAACACGTCAACACACACCAGAGGACCCCAGAGTCCCCCTAGAGGACGGGAGGACATACAACACGTCAACACACACCAGAGGACCCCCAGAGTCCCCCAAGAGGACGGGAGGACATACAACACACGTAAAAACACATGTAAACACACACACACACGTCAACACCACCAGAGGACCCCTGAGGGGGAGGACATCACATCAACACACCAGAGGCCCCCAGAGTCCCCCAAGACGGGGACATACAACCACGTAAAACACAGTAAACACACACCACGTCAAACCCCAAGGACCCCTAGAACGGGACAACAACACACGTAAAAACCACATGTAAACACACACACACACCATGTAACACACACACAGTGTTGCCCTCACCTGGCAGGAGTCCACCTTGCCCTGCAGGAATCCGGCACACATCATGTTGTGTGTGATCGCTCCTCGGTACACGCTGGTCTTGTTGCACACCTTGGAGTCGATGAGCTTCACCACCGCCTTCTGCAGCGTGGGGGGGATGTCACCTGCAACACGGGAACCATGACGACAGGGAACCATGACGACAGGGAACCATGACGACGGGGAGAGCTCAGTGGTTAGAGGGTCGAACTGCAGATCAGTAGGTTCAAACCCCCCCCCGCCCACGTCACCCCTGTACATTATTCTGAATCAAAGCGTCAGCTAATGGAATACAAGACAAAGTTAGTGTCATAACCAGGAACGTTAGTTTGTTCATATGTACATTTAGATTTAGTCATTTAGCAGACGCTCTTATCCAGAGCAACTTGCAGTAAGTACAGGGACATTCCCCTGAGGCAAGTAGGGTGAAGTGCCTTGCCCAAGGACACAACGTCATTTACACGGCCGGGAATCGAACCAACAACCTTCTGATTAATAGCCCGACTCCCTAACCACTCCGCCATCTGACCCCCCCCATGTACGAATGTGAATCCTGTCACCCTAAACCATGGAGGACGCAGTGTGGAGGCTCTCACTGTTGTACTGGTTGAGCGCCCCCCAGCCCGACACCACGCAGTTCTTCCCAGGCACGAAGACGTGCGAGGCAGCCGGGATGCAGACGGGCTGGACGTGGCTGGTGAAGGTGATGGGAGTCTCCAGCTCCAGGACCGTCACGTCGAAGTCCGTGGGTCATGGGGTTGTAGCGCGGAGCCACCGTCAGGGACTTGATGTTGATGGTGGAGGCTTCCACCTGCCCCCCCGACACAAGGCTGGCCCCCACCAGCGCCGTCCAGAGTTTGGGGTCTTTGTCTCTAGAGGGGGGGAGGGGGAGGAGGGGGGAGGGAGGGGGAGGACGAGGAGTGAAGGGGAGGGAGGGAGAAAAAGAGAGAGAGCGAGAGGAAGAGACAACCAGACAAAGAACGCAAGTGAATACGGATGCAAATAAAACAGAAACGTGAAAGGAGGGCGGCTGGAGAGGGGGGCAGGGGAGGGGGGCAGGGGAGGGGGGCAGGAGGGGAGCAGGGGAAGGAGAGGGGGGGGCAGGGGAGGGGGCGGGCAGGGGGGAGGGGAGCGGGGCAGGGGGGGTCCAGGTCTCACCTCTCGAAGCAGTGGGCGGCGCTGACGAGCCAGGTGTTGCTGATGATGGAGGCTCCACAGCTGTGTCGTCCGTTCAGCCTGAGGCTCACCTGCCAAGGAAGCTCCCCTGCCCGCGCATCCTCCCCCCCCACCACCCTGGTGCCCATGGCAGGGCGGGGTCCCACACTCTGGGGGAGGGGGAGAGAGAGGGGAGAGAGAGGGAGGGAATGTGTTCATTCAGCAGTTTATTCACATTTGACCAAAACGACGTACGGAAGTGTGGTGATACGTCAACCTCTTGATCTGCAGTAAACTGCCCTTCCACTGAGCTAACCCTTTAACCCCTGGGACCCAAAGGTCAAAGGTCACTCACCACAGTGGGTCTCGTCAGAGCCGTCCGTACAGTCGGGCATCGAGTCGCACTCGGGGTTGGTCTTGGTGACACACTCCCCGTTGTCACAGGTGAAGGTGTTGTCAGGACACGTGGCTGGGGAGGGGGGGCGGGGAGGGGGCGGGGAGGGGGCGGGGCGGGGGGGCGGGGAGGAGGGGGCGTCAGATCAACAGGCTGATAGACCTGATACAGGAGCGCTTTACAACATCAGGGTTTGAGGACAAACACAAACTCACTCAAAGCGTCTCCGATGGTGAAGAAGGACTTCCCGTTGGCACCTGGGGACAGAGAGAGACAGGATCACACACACACACACACACAGGATCACACACACACACACACACACAGAGAGACAGGATCACACACACACACACAGAGACAGGATCACACACACACACACAGAGACAGGATCACACACACACACAGGATCACACACACACACACACACACAGACACACACACACGACGGATCAAACACACACAGAGACAGGATCACACACACACACACACACAGGATCACACACACACACACGGAGAGACAGGATCACACACACACACAGGATCACACACGCCTGCAGCCGGCCTCCAACACATCAACACACTCTAACAGGAAAACCTAGAGAATCTGAAGGTTCGAGGGTGAACCTTCATGATCGTCTCCAACCTTGTGAAAAATAACGCCTGTTTTTACTAATCGCCACCGACTGTACAGCCCAGATCCTGGAGGATCAGAAGGAGCAGGGAGGGAGGGAGGGAGGGGGTGAGGGAGGGAGGGAGGTGGGTGATGGAGGGAAGGAGGGGTGAGGGAGGGGGGTGATGGAGGGGAGTGATGGTGGGAGGGAGGGGTGAGGGAGGGAGGGGGTGATGGAGGGAGTGATGGATGGGAGGGACGGGGGGGGGTGAGGGGAGGGAGAGGGTGATGGAGGGGGGGGAGGGAGGGGGTGAGGGAGGGAGAGGGGTGATGGTGGGAGGGAGGGAGGTTCCAGTACCCAGCAGAGTGATGGCCTTGATCTCCCCGAAGGCCGGCACCACCACAGCCTTCCCCTGGAGCATGGTACTCAGTCCCGGCTCTCAGGACGTCCTGCAGGTGAGTGTCCGAGTACAGCTGCATCTTAGACACTCTGAAGACCAGCCTGAACGTCACCATCACCTCCCCGTTGATGTTCCTGGGGTCAGAGAGCAGAGGGGGGGACAAGAGGTCAGAGAGGGGGGGTTGGATCTTGGTGTCAGAGTGAACGGACGCCGCGTGTCTTTCGCTCATGACTGAGGGACGGTTGTAAACCACACACACCCACAATGTTTCCAGGATGTGCTCAAAAACACAAAGTGATTTTAGTGTAACAGTGGGAATTTGAACTCACCCATAGGCAATAATATTGCATTCTTCATAGTGATGTGTTACCAGGGAGACAACAAACACCTCTCTCATCTGGAAGAAGAAGGCAACATTTACATGTTTACATTCAGATGCTTTAACCAGAGGGGATCTGAAGTCTGATGCTCTAACCACTAAGCTGCACCCTCCCCTGTCCCTGAGGTCAGGGCGTCCCACCTTGGACACGATGACGGCGGAGAGGACGAGGGAGAACGCGGAGGAGTCGTCCTGGAGGTCTGAGGTATAGTTCAGCCCCTTCAGCTGGACCGTCTCCATGTAGAAATGCTTCTCCTGAATCAGGTACGCTGATGGACCAATCACACGCCGTCAGTCAACAACATCCTCCAATCACACGCCGTCAGTCAACAACATCCTCCAATCACACGCCGTCAGTCAACAACATCCTCCAATCACACGCCGTCAGTCAACAACATCCTCCAATCACACGCCGTCAGTCAACAACATCCTCCAATCACACGCCGTCAGTCAATAACATCCTCCAATCACACGCCGTCAGTCAACAACATCCTCCAATCCAATCACACGCCATCAGTCGACAACATCCTCCAATCACACGCCGTCAGTCAACAACATCCTCCAATCACACGCCGTCAGTCAACAACATCCTCCAATCACACGCCATCAGTCAACAACATCCTCCAATCACACGCCGTCAGTCAACAACATCCTCCAATCACACGCCGTCAGTCAACAACATCCTCCAATCACACGCCGTCAGTCAATAACATCCTCCAATCACACGCCGTCAGTCAACAACATCCTCCAATCCAATCACACGCCGTCAGTCGAAAACATCCTCCAATCACACGCCGTCAGTCAACAACATCCTCCAATCACACGCCGTCAGTCAACAACATCCTCCAATCACACGCCGTCAGTCAACAACATCCTCCCATCAACAAGGAATACAACAGGTTTTGCATTTTTACATCACATAAGCGTTTGGGTCAAAGACACATTTTAAGGAAATCGAATGACTTGTCATAGTTATGCATATTATATGACTGGACTGCATAGCTACCTGACTTAATTAACTAACTAACTAGAATTACACCTACAACCTATATTACTTCCTCTTCAGGAAAAGTATTTAGATCGAATATTTTTTTAAAGGGCTAGATAAAGCTCAACTACTGTAATCAGACAAGTGTGGACATAGCGTTATCATCTGCATTTATCTTAATAGTGCGGAAGTAAATAAAAGTCATAGGACACTTGCAACATAAACCACGTCTTTGTGATACGGCAGACAGACTCACAAGCCAAGCCGCCAACAATGACTCCGATGATGAGGAAGACGAAGATGAAGGCCACCACAATAACCTTGAAGCAGGCTGAACTGGTATGCCCTGAGGAAGACTGGTTTCCCGCCTTCTTCTCCATTCTGTATTCACAGCAGCCGCCTCAGGTTACTCATCGCACTGTCCTAAAGACAGCGGCCTCCTTCATCTGAGAAGAGATGGAAACTAAATCGGTTGTCTTAGAAGGGTTGGGAGGATGGGAAGAACAAAGAAATTAAGGAAAATCCATGACCTAAACTAGTAGTTATCTTTTCCAGACATAAATCATAATCCTGACAATACATTTGGGTATAGGACTAGCCTATATAATCAAGGCACGGTGTGAATCATCTTTCGGTAAAGGTCGTTTCGCCTGCAGGGCTACATTTAATACCACGACTGGGTATCATGTAAACCAGAATGACGTTTAACAATAATGGGTGCGGCCTTTCTCATAAGAAAAGGTAAGTGTTACATCTTTAAAAGGACACCGTGGAACCATGGAAACAAACTCAATATCCCAGGCACTGATCCAGAAAGTGAGCTTGACATTTCCAGACACTACTGATTGTGTTCTTTGTCTTAGACTAGGCCTACTTCAGCTGAAAATCAAAAGACGTTTGTTAACCGGTCTCAGCTGATAACGAATCGTTAAAAGGTCACCCGTTGAGATATTGTCAAATTTAAATTCTGGCAACTGCTTTACGCACGGTTATGGTCGCATGCTGGAAGATTGTAATTAACACATTTGCTACACTTCGCAGGCTACAATCGACTAAATCCCCCAAAACACGGTAAAAGTAGTTACTTACCGGAATGTTTTCTCGTCCAATGTTGGCAGTATCTTTTTCAGCAGATGACTCAGACAGAACAGAGATACATGGAGCGTTTTTACCGCAACAAGAGGCGCACTATATTTGTTCCACCTGCCGATGGGCGTATACACATAGGTTCAGCAGACGCTCTGGCCTCCCAAATACTCTCCTCTAACCCCCCTCCCACACGCACTGATCCAGCGGAACAATCTAAAAACTTACCGCCCACACCCAGGTGTACTAAAGTCTTAAACTGGACTTAAAAATTGTGTTTAACTGTAATGTAATAATCTCAAGAACCATGTAAAAACTGACACTCCCTCGGAAAGATCACAAGAAAAGTTTGTTTAGTAAATAAGTAAACAAAACCCCCTCCTTGTATTGAACCACAGCACTGAGAAGCAGGAAGGTTATGCAGTATGTTCGGATGGAGACTTCAACGTGGCTTCCTTGCTTGTAACCTTTAGGTTGTACATGCTCCAATGGCACAGTAAAACACTTTGGGGAGGGGAGGGGAGGGGTGGAGGGGGGCGTGGGGGGAGGGGTGGAGGGGTGGAGGGGTGGAGGGGAGGGGAGGGGGTGGAGGGTAGTCCTGGAGTTCTCTTTACTTCTGGCCTGGTGCCTTGAACACACTACTCTTGGCAGATTTCTGGGTTCTGTTACAAGGATTATAGTCTGCCTCCAGCCTCTCTGATCTTGTTTCTGGGCCGTGGAAGCGGGTCCCTCCCTGGCTGGGAGTATAGGATCATCCACTCAGCTACTCTCAGGCTCAACGTATTAGCAGAGCAACACCTGAATGTTACCACCCACAGCACAGGATACACTGTTTAATGATGACAAATATAATCACACACATAAACCCTCTCATGACGACTTGAACTGGTGAGCTACATGTATAAACCTTCAAATTAGGCTTATAATCATCAATCGAAATCATTCCATCCACGTTATTACTGGCTAACCCCAACATGTCCATCAGTTTCCCAGTGTGGTGTGAAGGGAGAGAGAGAGAAAGGGAGAGACAGAGAGGGAGATAGAGACAGAGAGAGAGACAAGAGACAGAGAGGGAAATATAGAGAGAGAGACAGAGAGAGGGAGAGACAGAGAGAGAGACAGAGAGGGAGATAGAGAGAGAGAGGGAGAGACAGAGAGAGAGACAGAGAGAGAGATAGAGAGAGAGAGACGAGAGAGGGAGATAGAGAGAGAGAGACAGAGAGGGAGATAGAGAGAGAGAGACAGAGAGGGAGATAGAGAGAGAGAGACAGAGAGGGAGATAGAGAGAGAGATAGAGAGAGAGTATGCTGCGAGGTAACAAAGGTAAATGAGTTGGTATTATCCCATCTTCAGGCAGACACAGTTTGAGTCACAAGTGTCTCTTTGTGAGCTTGCATGGCTGGCTGGGTCCTCACACAGATTCTCGCAGACAAACCGAGCTTGCACATTTAGAGTAGCTGTGACACTACAGTGATCGCTATCATCTGGCTTCCTTTCCGGGATGAAAAGAGCTTTTGAAGCCTCCGTTTTCAAGTAGTAGAATTCTAATATAAGCGGACGGAATTTGAAGTATTTTCAGTCCCAGGGCTGAAGGACTGACTGATCTGTTGTGAGACTAGCACCTCCATGATGTCTTACAGGACATCCTTTAAACTGTAAAACAAATACAGTATCAGCCTCTTATAAGACAGCACAACAGAAGAAAAAAGATACAGAAAGATACATTCACTTTTTTCCACTTTATTTTCTACAATTAAAACTTTCAGATAAAAACAAAATAGGGACTGGTCCCATATACTTCAGACAAACAAACAACAAGAGCTACTATGAGTCTTTGTCTTCAAAACAAGCTAAACACAAACAGAGGTAATGCATACCCCTTTAGCTGTCTAAACGGACATGGTTTTACGGTAATCCATCATAAAATGACTAGCCATTAAGCAAACATATCATTATAGCAGCTAATTGCAAGTGATTATCTGCATCAATTGGCTTGTGTTTTCAATGGCCGTGTTTACCTTCTCGTCCTCGCTGAATCTTGAAACCGACGGAATGGTTTGTCGTCTTAGCCTACTTTGACAGATACAATGTGTTTACCTTCTTAGCTATTTAGTGATCTAGAATTCGATATGGGACAATGAGCTAGTTTAGCTAACTTCATTGTACCCGTTTTTTTTCAACTGATTCATCCGTTTCTCGCTATTGCCTAGAATCATTGAGCATTAATATGCTATTTTAATGCTGTTATGCAGACGCCAGATAGGCCTACGACTCACCGCCATGGGCTACCTGTTGAACATTACCGGAGGTTCGATTTCCACCTGTTCTGGTCGTTCAATCAAATTGACATGGATCCACACTATCATTTCCTAAATAATTAAAGGAAACTTTGATCAGAAAATATGAATGCCAACATTCCTTTCAAATTCCCAATTGCAAAAAAGTGAATGACTGTTAAGCCTACTGATTGTAGCCTAAAGTAGCCTAATTGTGTGTAGGGCTATTCTATATTTTTCCGCCTGTCTCGAGAGCGCCCCAGTTATATTTAGCTGCTGTCCAAACTGAACTCCTTTTAATGTTTGCGGTCGCCAACTGCCAGGCTGGATTGAGAGGTAACTATTAATACCTCCGACTGAAAGCAGAAAAGACGTGAGGGGAGTTGTGCGCGGTGTGTTATGGTTACATGGCCTGTAGGAGCACAGTGACGGGAGCTTACGGTTGTTTACCGGAATCCCGACTGAAGCCGGAGGACGACTCGTCGTCAACGGAGGACGACACGTCGTCGGAAGACGAGCCTGAGGAAAATGCAGTTCCCGACGCGGTTCTACAGGTGGAGGCGGAGTCATTCTTCGTGAACCGCGAACGACTGGCCCGCCACAGCCCGTACTTCCGGGCCCTCTTCTACGGCGGCGGCAGGGAGAGCGGGAAGCGTCACGTAGAGATCAAAGGCGTGGGCGTGACCCAGTTCAAGGTTCTAATGGAGCACGTTCAGACGTCCCGACTCCCTCTGACCCGAGACAACGTCCTAAAGCCATAGGCGGAGTTTTCTGGGGGGGCAGGGGGGGGCCCTGCCCCCCCTGGTGTCTGAAACATGTAATGACATGACGTCAAGGAAATGGCAAAATATAAATGTTAAAAATGTATACGTACTGATATTTTAAGGTTTTGATTAAAATACATGGTAGTAGTATGTAATGAATATGAATCCTAGCACATTTTTGTAATATATTTATTTTTCAGTAATCGTGTGACATAGTGACGTTGACTACTGTTTCCGTCCGCTACTTGGTTTCCCGCTCTCAGTATCAATCTCGCTAGCGCATAACAATTACAGTTGTAGCCTGATGTAAGTATTGCAAACTGCAAATGGATATTCGACGTTTTTTAAACGTCCCATGACCTCGGCCAACACTCGGCAAGAAGAAGAACCAGAGCCAGTAATTCTACCAACAAATGCTGATGACCTGGAAACACCTGGAACCAGCTCGGCAAACCCAGCTAGTGCTAGCTCACCATCGGATCTTGCTGGGCTGTCGTCTGGGTCAGTTAGCTTGCCTAGAAGCACTAGCTCACAGCAACTACCAAATGATCTTGGCGACAAGCACTGCTGTCCTAAGAAGCCTATTCTTCCGGATTTTCCTTCAAGGTTGTTTGGAAAGACTAAACGAGCCTTCTCCACGTACTACTACAACAAGTACTGTTGGCTTGAATACTCGGTTTAAAGGATGCTGTCTTCTGTTTCGCCTGCCGCCACTTCCAGACTGACAGCAGTGTGGAAGAATCGTTCCGAAAGGGCGTAAGTGACTGGAAAAAACTAAGCAGCAAACTGGAAAAACATGCAAATTCACTGGCCCATCAGAACTGTATGGTTAAATGGGACAACTTCAAACAGAGCACATCTGGAGGTGGATCGATAGCTGCCAAATTGTCGGAGAGCCACAACGCTACTGTTGAGAAGAACAGATCTTATCTTTTTAAAGTTGTGGATATCGTGAGATTGCTGTCTGCACTTGGATTGCCTTTCCGTGGACACAGGGAGGCTATCGATTCAGAGTCTCGTGGGAATTATCTTGAAGTTTGCAAATTTTTCTCGAAATATGATCCCGACTTTCAAAGTATGCAGTCTAATTATTTCAATGCTACAAGTCCAGATTTTCAGAACGAAATAATTGAGATATGCGCAAATTTGGTTCGTGCGGAAATTGCAGAGAAAGTGCAGGACACTGGGTTTTTTGCTGTAATCGCAGATGAGGCCAGGTCATCCCACACTGAGCAGCTGTCAGTCTGTTTAAGATATACAGAGCAGCTTGAAATCAAGGAGCGTTTTTTGTGTTTTATTGATTGTCAGCATCTCGAAATGCAGCTGGGATCGTGGACGCCATAAACACTGGATTGGAGATCTGCGGACTGAAAAACATCCCAATTGTTGCCCAGAGCTACGATGGCGCCTCTGTAATGTCCGGCCAAGTGTCTGGAGTGCAGCAGCGCATTAAAGAGACGCATCCATACGCAGTATACATACACTGCTTGGCTCACAAACTGAATCTCGTGCTTGTGGACTGCTGCACGGTGAACCGCAGTGTCAAAACATTACTGAATGTCATCGGCAACTGTACTCAGTATTTGCAGAGCCGACCAACCACCATCGCTTTATTGAAGTCCAGAAATCGCTGGATATGAAGCCAACCGAAATTGCACAGCCCAGCGAGACGCGCTGGGCATGCAAGTGGCGTTCTCTGCATGCCGTTTAAAACACACACTACTCTGCGATTACACAGTGCCTGAGAGAAATGAGTGATGAGGGAGGCAAGTGGTCAGTGGAGGCCACTGGCCTATGTGAGCATATGGGCAGGTTGTCATTCATTACATGTCTCATTGTACTTGAAGACATACTGCGTGTGATTCATGTCACACACAAAGCCCTTCAGTCCTCCAGTCTCGCACTTTCCGAAGCGGCTGTGCTTACCGACAACCTGAAAGCGCACTTTGTGTCACAGAGACAGACTGACAAATGGAATGATGTATGGGGATCAGTGAAACAGTTCTGCCGAGACAACAACGTCTCCGTACCCGAGGATGCGAACATTCAGAGTCAGACACCTGCTGGTCCTGGACCACTACCGAAAAGAAACGGGCCACACAACCCCCCACCTCCCTCGACAATTTCCTGATAACAACGACTTTGGGCCACAGAGAAGAAAATGATGTAAATACTGTACAAATGTCCCAGAGTGAGACCCCTGGATTCCAACAGCACCTGTATTTCCCAGTGCTGGATACCATCATTGGCGAACTGGAGAGACGATTCACTGGAGAGGCTGTTGAAACTCGCACAGGCCTGTGCAGCAGTGTTAGATGCGACAAAAGTGGAATTGAACCTCTCGTACAAAAGTATGCACAGCCTCTGAAAATCAAACCCCCACCTGTTGGGGCAGAGATGGACCTTGTTAAAGCCTCTACTGTCGGATCTGTGTCACGTGAACATCTTCAAAAAACGGTGACAAGGGCCGTATACCCAAATCTATACATTCTACTACAGTTGGCCCTGACTCTACCCGTTGGATCTGCCACTTCCGAGAGGAGTTTCCTCTGCAATGAGAAGGATTCGCAACTGGCTACGCTTACAACAGGAGCTGCACGGTTTTCATCCCTTGCTGTGCTTCACATCGAGCGCGACATCACTGCCAGGCTGTCACTTGAGACGGTGTGGACGTTTACGCAGGACGCAAAAAAGACGCTTACTTCTGCACTAGGTAAGACTATTTTATTTAAATGAATACTCCTAGCAACCACGTTGTAATGTAACAACTGGTGTTGAACCTCATCTAAACTTGTGCCATCGTGCGAAATGCGCTTTGTGTGTGTGTGTGTGGTGTGTGTGTGTGTGTGTGTGTGGTGTGTGTGTGTGTGTGTGTGTGTGTGTGGTGTGTGTGTGGTGTGTGTGTGTGTGTGTGTGTGCGTGCGTGCGAACATGAGTGAGAACATGTTCGTGTGAAAAAATTGTTTTGGCCCCCCCTGATGCAAAAGTGAAACTCCGCCTATGCCTAAAGCTGTTAGAGACCGCAGACTTCCTGCAGCTTGAGCGAGCTAGACTGCTCTGCTGTAAGTTCCTGGAGAGAGAGCTTCACCTCAGTAACTGCCTGGGCATGATGGGGTACGCCTGGCAGATGTGTTGTCTAGAGCTGTACAGGGCAGCCCGGGACGTCGCGCTCAACCACCTGCCCGCCCTCACCGACGACCACGACTTCCTCTTCCTGTCCAAGGACAGCGTGGCAGACCTCCTCGCCAGCGACGACCTCAACCTCCCCCCGGGAGGACTTGGCCCTGGAGGTGATCCTGCGCTGGGCGACCTTCGACCCCAGCAGGGAGGACGACTTCCTGGAGCTGGTGGGACTGGTGAGGCCCGAGAGTTTGACCTTACCCTACCTCACGGACCTGCTGACACGGATCAAAGGTTCGGATCCCCGAGCTAAGCTCCTGTGTAAACTGAACGAGCATTACCCAGCATGCTGGGCGGCCGGGCGTTCTCTGCCTCGGACACGCTCCCCGGGAGAACCTCTTCGTCCTGGGATGACCTCACGATCAGGACGGGCAGATCCTCTAACCGCTTCCACCCTCGGAGCGGACGGTGGCAGAGCTGCGCCCCTCTGCAGACGAAGAACCTCATCCAGTACTCTGTCACCCGCCGCAGGTAACTGTAGCCCGAGGTGAACTGGCAGACTGAGCCCTCAGTATGAGTACAGTGTGGTGGCGGTGAGACTGACCCCTCAGTATGAGTACAGTGTGGTAGCGGTGAGACTGAGCCCTCAGTATGAGTACAGTGTGGTAGCGGTTGTGGGGAAAGCACAGGTGTAAGGGACTCTTGACGAGCAGCGCGACTAACAGATGTGTGTGTGTATTCGGTTGTATTTACGTTGATGCAAGTGTGTTCAGTCTCCCTTATGTCCCCACCCCCCAGGGGACAGTGTGTTCAGTCTCCCTGATGTGTCTCCCCAGGGGACAGTGTGGTGGTGACGGGGGGAAACTTCCGTGACGAGGTGGTGTGGTACAGTGTGGACTGGGTGAGGGTGTACCGGACTGGGAGTGAGCTCTGGGAGGATGGTCCGGCCCTGGGCAGATCCAGGCACTCGCACTGCTCCGTGGGGCTGGGTCAGGAGGTGTTCGTCCTGGGCGGCAGCATGGACCAGGGCCCCGTGGCCAACGTGGAGAGGCTGGTCCTGGGGGCCGAGGTCTGGGAGGGGAGGAGCCCCATGGTGCGGGCGGTGGAGAGGCCGGATGTGCGGCGCTGGGAGGATGCGTCTACGTGGCGTGCGGATTGGACGAGTACGGGGAGGCGTACAGCGGAGTGCAGCGCTATAGGCCGGAGGAGGACCAATGGGATGTGGTGTCCTACTGTCCCATGCCGAGGTGAGCTGAGGGGAGGAGTCACAGTTTAGTGTCTGTTGTGATGATATGCTGAGATGGTGTGATACAATGGCAACATAAACTAAACATTTCTTATTATTGAATCAGAATAAAAACATCAGCCACTCGACATAGTTTGCCCGTTGAGTGACTGTGATTCATCAGGTGACTGGAATGCTAAAAGCTCTACTATTCTCCTCCTCACCCAGGTATGATCTTCTGGCGACAGAGCTCAACGGCGCCCTCTACCTGTTCGGAGGCCAGGCGCTGCGTCTGGACGTGGAGACAGACGAGTGGACCCTGCTGGAGGAGGAGTGTCTGGACAGGAAGTTCTTTGGCGGCTGTGCCACTCTGAGCGGGCAGGTGTACCTGGTTGGGGAGCGTAGGATCAACACGGCCATGCCCAACATGCTGCTCTTTGACCCTTACATCGACGTGTGCGTCCAGGTAGACGACGCCCTGCCCTGCCCTGTACCAATCCGAGGGGCTGTCACGGTACGCGTGGTCACGTGACAGGAAACACAACTCCTTTCCACTTCCTGATTCCACTCAACACTTCCTGTGTGCGGAATGCAGGCATGTTGTGTGTTTCTGGGTTTGCATGACCTCTACACACTGTATTAAGTGTCCAAGATCTTTATTCATGCTTTTGTTCAGGAAGTGTATATGCAATGACTATGAAACAGGCATGGATTCAGTCGGTCAATAAAAGCAATTTATTGATAGCGTTTAACTGACCATGGAGTGACCAAACCTATAGGAATGTGCATTTATAAACAAAGACATAACAAAGCATGTAGACTAGTCATATGTTACTGCCGCAACAACCATGGCGACTCTCAAGTTTAGATGTCATGTATTTGATTCGATTAAAACAAACATCCCCTTACAACTATCAGTGTGAGTTGTTCAGTGGATCAGCCCTTTGGGTGCGTTTGAATCGGGACGCCGTGCAACACTACATCGAGTACAGTGACACAGACACTTGGCGTGTCTCCAAACTAAAAACTAAGCACACCAGTGAAGCCTAGCAACAACATAGTCATTCAGTCTCACGTCTTTGTATTATGGGATAGGGATCTATTCTAGCTGGCCCCACAAATAGGGTAACGAGGAACACAGGTCCTAAACAGACGTTTCACTAAAACCCTGTCATTTACAACGTGTTACAGTACATTCTCATTCGCGAAACGCACGTAACTTTTTCAACTACCTCAACAGAATCGTATCCCAAGTCTAATTTTACGTGTGTAGATTTGGGCAGCGGACTCCTAAACATTCATCCTGGTCGTTGGTGTCAGTAGTCGTGGCTGTTCCAGGCCAGACCCAGATGTATGTCTGTTGTCTACCTGAACAGGTGTGTGGAAAGCTCCACCTAGAAGCTACCTACCTATGGCCTACCTAGCTCTCTACGTAGCAACTACCCTCGCGCTAACTAGCACAGTCAGCTACAGGGAGAGCTGGGGGGTGAGAGGGGCGGGAAAGTGTAAAAATTGCAGGCAAGGCACAAAGCAAAATCAGTCCCTTTGAGTCAAAACACCCCTGTGGAGAACAAACCTCTTTCGTCACCGGGATATTCCCGCTAGGTTTTTCGTTATTTATTTATTTAGTGATGCAGGCCTTGCCATCCCATGTCTCTCATACAGCGAGAGGGGAAGCAGGTGAACTACACGCACTGTAACATCCAGAGGATGTTCTCTTTTTTCACTAGGGGGCGCCAAACCCATTCCTAAAAATAATCCATTCTGGTGATTTGGTGTAAATCTCCGTTAGTATCTGTGCATTTAACTAGCTTCTAGCTTCTACACGTCTGTTGTCACGTCTTCCTATTTTCCATAAGGGTGAAAAGTATTCGCGCGAAGTCTGTCCTTGCTTATAGTTTACACACAATTCAATCAAGCCTCTTCATCACGTATTTAAAATAAAATAAAACTTAGTATTTGATCTAAAAGTAAAAAATAAAGAAATTCAATATACCAGACAACCGTTCTATAGTATTTCCATAGCAAGTGAAGGGTTGTGAAATCCTAAATAGATCATTTACTAGATCTATGATCCATGCTCAGGAATCATATATTTCCATAATATGGAGGGAGAGAGAGGGAGGGGAGAGACAGGTAGAGAGAGGAGAGAGAGAGAGGGAGAGAGGGAGAGAGAGGAGGGGAGAGAGGGGAGGGTAGAGCAGGTAGAGAGCAGGTAGAGAACAGGTAGAGAGACAGGTAGAGAGGGGGAGGGGAGAGACAGGTAGAGAGAGACAGGTAGAAGATGGGAGGGAGAGAGGTAGAGAGAGGATGGTAGAGAGGGAGAGAGAGAGTGAGGGAGAGTTTTGTGTTGTGTTGTGGTTTGTTGGGGGTTTCTGTAGATAGAGGGATGTTAGAGGTGGGAGAGGGAGATCTCTTTCGTTTCTCTAGACCTGTCGCGTGCTGTCTCTGATCTCTCGTTTTTTCTCTCTCTTCTCTCTCTTTCTTTCCTCTCCTTTCTCTTCTCTTCTTTTGTTTTCTCTCTCTTTCTCTCTTTCCTCTCTTTCTTTCGCTCTGCTCTCTCTCTCGTGTCTCTCCTTTTCGGTCTCCTATTTCTCTCCTCTCGTTCTCTCTCTCTTCTTTCTCGTCTCTATTTGCTCTCTCTCTCTAATCTCTTTCTCTCTCTGCTCTTTCTCTCTCTATTTCTCTCTCTTTTTCTCTCTCTCTCTGTTCTCTCGTTTTTTACTCTTCTTTTCTCTCTCTTTCTCTCTCGTTTTTTCGTTCTCGCTCTTTTCTCTCTTTCTCTCTTTCTCTCTTTTCTCTCTATTTCTTCTCTTTTTCCCCCTTTATCGCTCGCCCGTTCGCGCTCTCCGTCTCTCTTTCTCTCCCCCTTTTTTCCTCTCTTGCCGCTCTGCGCGGTGGGCGCTCGCCCGTTCTCTCCTCTCTGGTGGCGCTCTCTCTCTTTCGCTCTTTCTCTATTTCTCGCTCTCTCTCTCTCTCTCCTCTCTGTCTCATGCTCTTTTCTCTCGCGCTCGCTCTCTCTCTCCTCCTTTCTCTCTCGCTCTCGTTCTCTCTCTCTCTCTTTCTCTCTCTCTCTTTTTCTCTCTTCTTTCTCCGCTCTCGCTCCGTCATCTCTGTCTCGCTCTCTCGCTTTCTCTCTCTCTCTCTCTCTTTCTCTCTCGCCTTTCTCTCGCGTTTTCTCTCGCTCTCGCCACTTTCTCTGTCATCTCTCTTTCCTCTCTATCTGTTTCGCGAGAGAGGGACTCTCGAGTTCCTCTCCACGTTTAGCTATTATGTACTCTTCTCTACTTTCAGCACTAATCGAGAGATCGAGGGAGAGCTCTTCCTGTCTCGCTCGGTCTCGCGATGTAGCGTGGGATCTAATCCGCGCATTTCCTAGGCATCTACTCTCTCTCTCTCTTTCATCCTCTTATATCTCACTCTCTCTCTCTCGCTCGTTATCCTCGCTCTCGCATTTCGTTCCTCTCTCCTCGCGCCTTTCGCCTTTCGCTCTCTCTCCCTCTATCGATTGCGCTCTCTCTCTTTCTTTCTGTCTCTCTCTCGTCGCTCTTCCTCTTCTCTCTCTTGTCTCTCTCCCGCTCCGTTTCGCTCTCGCGGCTACGCGTCCTGCGTTTCGCGCGCTCGGTTCCTCTCTTGCTTTGGGCCTATCTTCTGTCTATATTCCTCTGGTTGTTCAGGGGTTGTTCATCACGCAGTTGTTACCAGCCCAGCGAACCAGCTTGGTGTTGAGTGGTGCCTTCTCTGCTCCCCGTATCCTCTCCTCCTTTTCTTTTCTCAACCACCCACCCATTTTTTTCTTTTCTGTCTTCTTTCTTTTCTTTTCCTCCTCTCCTCCGCAATCTTCGCTCTCTCCTCCTCCCTAAAAGAACACTGCGTTCGTCCTTTCTCCACTACAGAAGAGACGTTGTTTCACCAGTCGAATCATCCATCTCCTCTCCAACCTTCTGAACGTACCAAATCACACATCTGGTCACTCCGCAGACAACCCAGTCTCTGGGGATATCTCGTTTGTTTATGACTCTGACCTATGCAACTTCTTTAGAAAGCTCCTCTCTTTGAAGTCAACTTGGATAAAAGCGTCCTGCCTAATGAATAAATGTAAATGTAAATCCATGTGGAAATGAGATCTCCAAACTAAACACAACAAAGACAAAAGCACAAAAAACTACACAAACAACAGCGTTATAGA
The DNA here is from genome assembly GCA_903064625.1 of Mallotus villosus. Classification (NCBI taxonomy): domain Eukaryota; kingdom Metazoa; phylum Chordata; class Actinopteri; order Osmeriformes; family Salangidae; genus Mallotus; species Mallotus villosus. Next base: position 1,865 of record CAEFZP010002344.1, on the reverse strand, counting down.
TTGAGTTCATAAGGGCGTTTTTAGGTGGGGGTTTGGCTCTAACCCAACAAACAACAGGGTTTCAAGCATGGTCCCATGGATGCTCCGAAGCTTGGGGGGGGGGGGGGTGGTGGGGGGGGGGGGGGGGGTTGGGGGGGGGGTGGTTCTTTGTTTTTTTTTTTTTTTTCGTTTTTTTTTTATTTTTGTTTTTTGGTTTGTTTTTTTTTTTTTCTTTTTTTTTGTGTTCCTTTATTTTTTTTTTTTTTTTTTTAGGTGATGTTTGTGGGGTGGGTGTGGTGGGTTCCTATCCTTCCCCCCGGAATTCATCTTTTGTCCCATGTTTCCTACCTTGATACTATCCTAACCTGGCCTATGAATAGTAACTTGTGGACCATGGTGTCCCTAACCGTGCCGAGAAGAGTGCCTTGTGGACCATTGTGTCCTACCTTGCCGAGGAAGGATGAACTTTTGTGGACCATCGCGCAGGATGAGAGGCGGTCCCAGAAACAGATCTGAGCCCTGCATCAACCAGCATGAGAGCGTTGAAGCTAGTACCCCCAAACCCCCCCCCCCGCCACGACGAAGGGGGCGGGAAGAACTTAAACTCCAAGAGACAACCAACCCAGGGTGGGTTGTGGAGGGACGACCTCCTGACGGGGAGAGGAGAGGGAGGGGTGGGGGGGGGTGATGGGTTGGGAGGGGGGAGTTTTAGTCTGTTTTGTTTGTGGGGGTGTACATTTGACTGTTCTCTTTCTCTATTTTTCTTTTCTCTCTCTTTCTCCTGCCTCTCTTTTTGTATTTTTGCTCCCCTTTTCATTTTTCCTCTCTTTTCTTCTGTCTCTCTCCTTTTGTTCTCTTCTTTGTCTCCGCCTTGATTCTTCTCTTTTTTTTTCTTTCTCTCTCTCTTTTTTTTTTATCTCTCCCTTTTCTCCTCTCTCTCCTCTTTTTTTCTCATTTCTTTTTCTCTTCCCTTATGTTTCTTTCCTCCGGCTCTCATTGTTATTTGCTTTCCTTCCTCTCTTTTTTCTCTCTTTTTTCTTCTTTTCATCTCTTTCTCACTCTCTTTCCTTTTTTCTAGTGATGTGGGCGAGCCATGGGATGTAAGATAAGGTATGACAGTATCTACCAATCAATTATTAATAAACCCGATACCACGGCATCCGTTCTCGGCCTAGCCATAGCCAGAACCTCTTCTCTCTCTACTGGTAGTGAAACACCACCAGCCCGTGTGACAAGGAACACCAGAGAGTAACACCAGAAAACAAAGCCCGTCACCTGTCTTCCTCTGTCTTCCCCCAGCCCGCATAGTTGAACATCTTGGCAGACTGGGGAAGAGAGCAGTCTCCATTACAACACTACCTGCGTGGTGTGTGTGGGTGTGTGTGTGTGTCAGGGTTCATACAGAGTAGGGTGTGTGTGTGTGTGTGTGTGTCAGGGTTTCATACAGAGTAGGGTGTGTGTGTGTGTGTGTGTGTGTGTTCAGGGTTCATAATAGTATGGTGTTTGTGTTGTGTGTGTTGTTCAGGGTTCATACATAGTTATGGTTGTGTTTTTTTGTTTTTTTTTAGTTGTTCATTACCGAGTTTTAGGTTTTTTGGTTTGTTTTTTGTTTGTGTTGTTTGTGGTTCAGTTCTTTTTGACATAGTCTTTTTTTTTTTTTGTTTTTTTTTGTCATGTTTCATACAGATTATGGTGTGTACACGTTAAGGGTCTATCTCTCTTCTGTTTGTTGAGTCATTTTGTATAGGGACATTCTTTTGGGGATCGTCCTTGGCACCTCCACCTCTTGCAGGTCTCACTTGTTTTACCTTACTTTTAAGGCTTAGAAGATGTGATTTATATGTTGATATTTTTACAAAAAAACTATTTTAAATAACAAATTAGTA